>VZRF01001869.1:512584-634227 GCA_013396875.1 Vireo altiloquus
GGGGGGGGAGGAGAGAGGGTAGTGTGCGCATTTCAGGGCATTCCACCTGGACAAAGTACTGTACACAGGGATCCTTATATAAATACTGAGGTAAAAACCCCTTTTCCCCATAAACTGTGTTTTGGTTTTAATTTTAAGACCAGGGAAAGGCAACAAATTTCAAATTGTACCACGTCTCCTTCCTTGCTTTTGTTCACTGCTTCATCACTATCTGCATGTAGAGACAGACAACCATAGTCTGTGGGCTACAATAAAAATGGTACATGAGATAACATCACCGGATCAGCTACATGCTACAAACATATCTGAAATTTTCCATGCTTCAGAACTACCAGGAGGCTTGGTAATCTTATGAGTGTCAGGAAACTTTTATTTATTATAATGGGATCTAGTTATGCCAAGGAAAAAAATGTCTTGCACAAAGAACTTGACACCTGAAATATAAAAAAAAAAAGGGGACCAGAAGTGATTAAAAAGTAAGGGATAAAAATGGCAACATGAAATTAGGCAAAAAAAAAAGAGAATTAGATACATATCCATACTACTAATCTCTTCAGAAGAGAGAATTTCACCAAACCCTGACTTTTCTAGGTTTAGCATTCTTCCAGAAACTTCCTTGACTTGAGTTTGAAGGCAGTACTTAGCATTTGTGTGGCACAGGGGATGGAGAAGAGGTGGTATGTCTTTTAAAAGTAAGGACAATGATGCAGTCATTTCCCTTTTCAGCTTATGTTTTCAAGAAGCTCTTATTAATCATGGCTGGGTTTTTTTAAAGGCATGAGGTAACTTCTTAGCAAAAAATAAGAATAGAACAAAAATAGAATACAAATTTATAGGAAATTTACAGGAACTGAAATTCTGCAGATACTAAGTTACACATTTATTGACTGCAAAGTCAGACAGGCTGCTGGAAATCTGACCCTCATTTCTCAGGCATCCTAGCCCCTTGCAATCCATATGCATTACTGAGTATGAGGATCAATTATTTGGTTTTTATTAGTATACCTCTTCAGTATACCTGAGAGGAGGTTGTAGGCAGGTGGGGGCCGGTCTCTTCTCCCAGGCAACCAGCAGTAAGACAAGAGGGCATGGTCTCAAGCTGTGCCAGGGGAGGTTTAGGTTAGACATTAGAAAGAAATTCTTTACAGAGAGGGTAATCCGCCATTGGAATGGGCTGCCCAGGGAAGTGGTGGATTCTCCGTCCCTGGAGATTTTTAAGACAAGGCTGGATGTGGCACTTAGTGCCATGGTCTAGCAACTGTGGTGGTAGTGGATCAAGGGTTGGACTTGATGATCTCAGAGGTCCTTTCCAACCTGTCTGATTCTATGATTCTATGTGCACCCTAACTTCTGTCTGAATAGGACTACTGCCTTGTCATGAACTCTATTTTTCTTAGATAGGACTAATTAGCTGTACTCCAAACAGTTCTTTTGAACAAGCTTAGCTACAATTAATCCAGGTCAGTTTGTGTGCCTGTCTCCACGATGTCTTGGTCACCTAGAATCTTCCACAGCTGCAATTCATTATTTCCCAGTTACTGATTCCCAGTACCGAAAACACTGAGCAGTAGTGACCCAGTATTGATCCTTATGGTAACTTCCCAATGTTACAATACAATTGTTCAACAGCAAGTCAGCATTACCCATTGACCACTGATGACTGTGATATTGAAAGCTGTCAGGTGGCCAACTTTTAATCCATTTAACATGTTCTTTATTGGTGTTGTGTAGCATTGACTCCATAATCAGAATATTATGCACCACTGATTCAAAGGTCTTTGAAAAGTCCATTACATTTACACAATATCCCATCAATCAATCCTCAAAACTGAGCAGTGAAATTATACTTTCTTCCTCTAGTATAAAAGACACTCATTTTCTATGAGTTTTTTCTGTTATTCCATTAGAAATGAAGGAGGCTGGTAATATACCTCATCATCAGATAGAAGGATAACCATCCCCCTCATTTCCAAGTGCAGGGACAGAAATATTCATTGAAGTTTTCCGTCCTTTTTTACATCCTAAATAATACTGCCACTTCCCCTCTACTGTGTTTCATTGCCATCTTGATGGAAGAAACTTTTCAAACATTTTAGATCACCCAACATCTATTTGTCCTTTATCCTATGTATGTCTATTATGAGAAATGTAGACTAGTACACTTTTTTCTTCCTTCTCTTGTATCAAACAATGATTTATGGCCATGGAGGTTTTTTTAGAGAATTCCAACTTTTCATTCATATGTTTTTCAATGGATTTTGTTTAGGATTTTACCAACCTTTTCTTCTTTAAATCACCATGTTACGTGCATATATACATCATTATCATCAATCAGTGTCAATGTGAGAGTTAGTGGCTTGATAAAACAAATTTCTTTGCATTGCTTCTTACTAATCTTGTTACCCGATTGACTGAATATTGGAAAAATTGGTATGACAAGAGACCCTAAAATATGGAGCAGACAGTTAAAATGACAGTCCCACAGGAGACAGTCACTGAGGATGTATGAAAGGAAAAAGACTTTACGTGGTTTATGTGTATGAACTGGGCAAGGGACACAGAAGAATCAGCAGAACTGAGAACCATTGTTGTTCCTGCTTGCTGCTGTGAAGAGGGAACTTTGAAGGTCTATAGGTTTTTTCTGAGATCCTGCTCAGGATACTTTTGTAAATGGCTATTCTCCACACAAGTTCTTTCATCAAAGCAAATTGGTTTTGTTGTTATTTGCTTTCATGCTGGGCCTTCAGTTCATGAGTCTTGATTCATAATGAATTTTCCAGGTCTGACTTTGCCAGGTCTTTTTCTGAAAATCTCATTCACAGAAATGATCTCGAATAAGAATATAAACATAAATGACCTCTTCCACTTATTGAAGCTTTCATTCCTGCTAGAACCTTTTGTGTAGTACATGCCCTGCCAGAGGGACAGTTCCCTGCCCCAAGCTTGTAACTCCTCTGTGAATGGGGCTATTAGTACATTTCCTTAAATTAATAGTAAATCTAACATCTCATTTGATTTCACTTTCTAGGATCTCTTCATGGTCATCTGTGTCAGTATACTAAAGAGATGAAGCAAGACCAAACCTGCTACTTTATCCCTTTCTGGAGTACAAACCACTATCATAATATTTTTTCACAGTCTCATGTCATTTAAGTATGTAATGTGTCAAGTAAACATGATGGACATGCCATCTTCAAGCCAAAGTCTTTTTCTTCTCCTAATCAAATCCTTTAAAACCAGCTAAGCAGACATACAGTTCGCACTAGTATCCCATCTCGTGATCTCTTTTGCCCCTTCTAGGTCTGACCAGCTGTTTGTAATTCCTACTTATCTTTGGCCTTTGCCAGCCTTTCTTTTGTAACAACTGAGGGAACTCATGTGCACTCCTCCTAGCTGACTTCCTAAGACACCAGCATGTGGAATGATCCTTCCTAACAATCTCATTTCACCATATATAACATAACTGTGCTTTGGATTCAATGTACTCAAATCAGGTTGACTGATCCTTAGACAACCACTGGTAGTTCCAGCCAGAAGGGAATTAATTTTTACCCTCTTAAGAAGTCTAGTAAGTCTATATATTTGAATTGTAGTTCAAAAGAAAAGCATTTGGAAATATTTGTAATGAGCATCCTTTGATTACAATGGAACCAAGATTTTTTCTTTGACCAACTGTTTTGTTTCCATTTTGAAATGCTGAAGAATGGATAATCCATCAGTACTGTCTACACAGTTCAAGAACTATTGTCAAGACATATAAAAAATGTCTGAAATGTGAAGGCCTGACACAATGCACATTTATGTCAATAACAGTACATTTTTCTACAGAAGTCATGGACTTTGCATCAGATTTCATCACAAAGAAAATGATAAAATGCTTGAGAACTCCACTCCTGTTCTGTTAAATTAAATGAAATTGCTATAGATCAAAGGAAAGCCCAAATAGTTAGTATGGAGAAACAATAGGATTATGCATTCTTAAAGAAAATGGAAAATAGTAATCATATTCAGAAGAAAAATGCAATAAAGAAAACAATTTGATGTAATATTCTGTTGGCAAAAAAGATATCTCATTTTCAATTTAATATTAAAAAATTGCTCACATTAATTCTCTTCAGTTTTCCAATATACATGTATGAGCTGCAGGTTGAGCTGTGCAATTCATCATAAGTGTTATTTGCCAATATAATGTCCAGACTACTGACTTTGACAAGAGGGAACAACTTACTTGATACTTTACATCCTTCATATTCTCAGTTCCTTACTCCCTATGTATGTTACAGTGTAGTAGTGTTATTTAGTTCATTAAAAAAAAATAAAATAAAACAAAATGCATGTAAAATGGTTGATTTTGCCTGCCAGCGTCTCTTATAAGCAGTAATGCAAAGAGTATGTGAAGTCCAAAGTGTGGGAATAGCAAAGAGGAGGAGTACTGCAAATATGTTTTACACTGCCTGAACATCAGTCCATGAAACGTGCATTATTTGTTTCTCATCATGTGATTTCACTTCTTTACTCAAATAGTTCAGTTGTTAGTATCATACAGATAGATAGGCAAGAAAAATGGAAATATTACTTTAAAAAAGATTACACAAACATGGTGTGTACACAAACCAAGAATGGTTCAGGTAGGCCTCTGCCCAAATGGAAGAATATGGACAAAATTATCTCTTCATCAAATTACAGCTGTCCAGGATGTCGTTCATCTCCAGTTTTTCAAGCAGTGTCCAGATTCCATAGCCTAGCTCAAGTCCTTACTCTGCTGTCTGTGTACTAAAAAATTTTGGGGAAAACCTGGATAGAACATATTTATTAAAAACCCAATCTGCAGAGCACTAAAATTCAGTTTCACCAACACTCCTGCTTGTTGCCATAATGCAAACTTTTATTATCCTTTGAAATAGTAATGGGAGAGTTAACATAGACCACATTGAAAGAAAGAACTTGTTTTCTTTTGAAGTTTCATTGTGTATTTGCTCTTCCATAGCCTGGCTGAATCACAGGAGCCATCGCTGTGTGTCTTTTAGGTTAATGTGATCCCACACATTGATGGAAATTTGGCTATGATACTGTAGATGAACAGAAGCAACATTTTTTAGTCTCAAAAGTAGGAAAGATATTCAAGGTTACAATTCTGGTGTAGAATAACGTGCATTGAGATTTTAGGCTTCACAGAATGTCAAGTAGGATTGGTTTTGGGGCAGTGTTTCTGCTCTAGTGGAGTCTTTGTTTGGCAGAACTATGGTTTGAACTTAGCTCTCCCATACCACAGGTAATATTGTACTAACCCAAACATTGGCGTGCTGCAGTACATACCAAAAATACAGTTCTTAACTGGGCTACAAAAATCTGTTCAGTCAAGAAGGAAGACATGTTTGAGACACAGGTAAAAAAAAGCAGTTTCACAGGGTAGCAGGCTGCCATACACACAGAGAAGTGACACAGGCCCCAGTGCCCATTTCGACCTGTGCCTCTGTGGACACCAGGATGGCTGCAGCTGCCACCTGAGAAGCAGCAACCAAATTTATGATCCGATCATGCTTCTCTCAGCCAAGTCCAGGTTTTCCTTTCTTACAGACACAGTGACTGCTCTTACCCCTCACTTCTGGATCAATAAAACTAATTTTCTGCCTACTCTACTGAGGAGCCCTGAGTTGCCTCTGTTACCAGCTTAGTTCTTACCACTTCAAAACTATTAAGAACAAATGGACATACAACCCAGCCTACACCCTGATTAGCAATTTGCCTTTCTTTTTTTAGAACTAAATACCTAAGAGATTTTTTTCTGTCCCTGTTTGTACCATATGCTGGCTTCTCATACATAAAGCAATTCACTGGAAATAGAACTCATCTCATTTTTTAAGTACTTTCATTCTTTACATTAATCAGAAGTTAATCAGAGTAAGTGGGAGTCCCTCATTCCCAGAATAGCCCCAGAAAGCATTCAGGAAGCAGGAGCTACACTGGTACTCTTCCGCAAAAGGTTGCCATGACAAGAGAACAGTTCCTTCTGCTAAGTCTATTTTTTTCCATTTTCTTTTTAACCAGATTGTTTCTGAGGTCATCTTGGGCAGCCAACACTATGTGAGAGAAGAATGAGAAGCTCAAAATCATCATAATAATACCAAAATAGGCTAATTTTCACATTACGTAACTAAATGGGAAAGGAAGGAAATTAAGATAGCATTGGATGAAATTAATGTAGTTGCAGCCCACTGTAGTCAGAGTAATCATCTTGTGTATGATTTAAAAAGGAGAGGGTGTTTTACTTTTTTTAATGGATCCGGCTGCAAGCAATTTTGAAGAAACTAAGTAGAATCAGTAACGATGGTCTAAGAAGGAAGCAAATGTGGTTTCTTTCTTTCTTTCTGGGAGGAGATTAAATAATTAAATGACTCAGAATTTAAGACAGTCAGACTCCACAAACAGAGCATTTGATAAAGTCATCACAACACAAAAGACCAGTTCTCCATGAGATGACCAAAAGGTGGTGTACAGAAAGAATAACTTCAGCCTCAGAATTACTAATCATCTCCAGCATCCCCCAAGTAAGTGGGAAAAGACATCTTCTTTCAGAATAGGGGTTTTATCTGCCTGCTGGGATTTACGTTCTTGGGCATCCCATGTCTCTCACTTTTGGCATTTCCTCACTAGGTTATCCCTTGTGACTATCAGTCCTTCACCTTCAACTGCTGCAGAAGTTAATCCTGATGATCCCCATATAAACCTTCCAGTTTGTTAATAAAATGACTTCTAACTTTTAAAAAATATCAAATAATAGAATCAGTTAGAAACTAAAACAGCCACCAAGGCCCAAATTTAGGAACAAAGGCAGGTCCTGGTCAAACTTGCAAGAAGGTAAAAGGCTGAAATTCACTGCTTGTCTAACAGGGATCCCTGGCTTTTCAGGCAACTGGTCTCCATTATCTCATTTTCTCACACTGACATCTCCTTGTGATCCACACACCAGTGGATCCCGTCTTGCCTGTAGTGTACCCAGCCCTTCACAATTTACTGGCCATAAAAGGAGGGGGGGAGGTGAGAGGGGAAAGGGGAGGAATTGATTAATTTTCCCAAAAGATGTAGACCATCACCCCTTTTACCCCTTCAACCGAAATAATTTCAACTTGCCTGGTGTGATTTACTGCATCAACTCATCCTTAAGGACTACAGTAATCAAGTTGTCCTTTAGTAACATGTAATTGTCACCTTTCCTCCACTGGCTTGTAACACAGGAAGGACTACCTAAAGCCATAAATGCTGGAGAGGATTTAATGCTGTGAAACAAATCCTAGTGCAGCACCAGATGTCTACCTCTCAGTTAAATAATTAAATGTCTCTTTCATTCCCTCAACAAACTGGTCGCCTCTGAACATTTTTTGATTGTCCCCTGCTGTCCTTGTTGCAAGGCAATGATGTGACTTCCATAATGAGTAATCCTACTGATGGCAACAGGACTGTTCAACTGCTTGTACAGTCTTTGCAGATATGGTCTTGACTTGGCCAAATTCCCACATGATAGAGCTGTCACATACTGGACAACGACGATTTACTTTCTAAAGTGAAAAAGGAGACAGAGAATGGAAGAGAAGGGAATTATAATGTCAGATTAATTTCCTATCAGAGAAGACAGATTATAAAGGGTAATGTTTCTTGGACCTTTGCGAATGAACCACTTTGTAGCAGTCTGAAATGATGTGAGGAAATACAAACTATTACAGAGAGTGGGGGTCTTTGGCCTGCCTGTTCAATGGGCTCACTTTTTTGTTTTGTTTTGTTTTTCATTTAAGAGGAGAACTTTCATTGTTTGCCTTGAAGATTATTAATTTTACTCTGAAATTTCAAAATCATGTCTGTCAAAAAATACTCTGGGATTTGTAAATATTAGACTGCTTGTATTCAGAGTACTTGCAACTTCTCCAAACTATTCTGTACATATGAACACTTAGAAGGAAGTATAGAAATGTTTTGTTGATTGTTAGCACTGCTAATAGCTTAAATGTCATCCTGCAATAGCACTTATCAGCAGAGGTATCACTACTCTTTTCCCATTTTAACAATAATTCATCTAAACAAATAAGCCATGAATCAGGTGGGCATGACTGCTCTGAAAATAAATATGGAGAAAACCGTAAGTTATTCAGCTGGAATATGTTATGGGTAACTAGTTTTCAACTAAACACTACTTTTCACAAACGTGTTCTATCCAGTGGGTAAATCAACTTTTCTCCAAAGGATACTTTATGGATAAAGTGTATCGTCAATAGGTTGTTCTGCTGTGTTTCTGAAATAAACAGTATTAATTTTATTGTACCAAATTCAGTATCCAAATAAGACAAACAGAACAAAAGACCAGAGACTTTTCAAGTGATTTATTCCAGGAATTGCAGCTGTGAACCGTCAGCTACCTGTTAGAAATATTCTGATGTTATAAAAATAATTCGTAATCATTCTTAGTTTGCCATTTACTCAGGATTACTTCACTGCAAATAAACTAAAGTGGAATGAATTTTATTGGACTATGGCTAATTTTTCAGGTTTATGTTCAGTACCATATTGACCTTGAGTTTACTTATGGTTTATAGTACAGATTTTTACTATAAGAAAGTCAGATTTCACTTTTTTGGGTTTTTTGGTGGGTTACTAAAATCTTTCATTTGGACAAACATTCCTACCAATAAATCATTCACTAGAATGATCAGATAAAGTGTACATGAAATACGCATGAACATAATTGAAATGAGTTTATTTAAGAGCTCAAATGAGTATTTGTAGACAGCTTTTTGAAGCATTCATCCACCACTTCTGAAAATAGCATAATTATTAAATAAAAAGAAACAACACCTGATAAATGTAGGGCTGACAACACACTATATACAAGATATTACTGGGATGGCAAAACTTTTCATGGAAAGAAAACAAACCCACCAAACAATTAATTCATTGCATATCCCATGCTGAAAATGTTCTTACTTGTCTGGGCAAACACAAACTTGTGTTGTTAAAAGGAGAGCTAAAATCAGAAGGAAGAATGCTTGGTAGAGTCATCATAAATGCCAGTAATTCAAAATGGGGAGATTGAAGATTGTTTGATAGAATTGTGAATTACCAGGGTGTGTTCCAAAGCAGATTTATTCAGTCATTGGTTCTTTATACTCTACAGTAACACTGATTTCACATTCAACTTGTTCGCTCTTGTTTCTCAGGGGCAAAAAAGGAGAATGTTTCATTTATTATATATTTATACACTTTCACCCTGGATTTGTCATATTCCTCACTTAAAAAAAAAAACAAACTAGTTATTTGGTGAGGCTTCAAAGCCTTTTGCAGACATTAACTAGTTAAATTTCACAACACTTCTCTGAGGCAAAATATTAAGTTTTAAAATTCCCAATTGTTGAATAAGGAAACTTAGGGACAAAGGTTAAGTGATTTACTGAGGCCACAGGAAACAGTATTAGCAGTGGAATAAGAACTTGTTCCAACCCATTCCCGTGGCTGGTAACATACCAGAGCACAGGACAATTAAAAAATTTCACACAGTTTATCCATAGTCTCCCTTTTTGCTCCTTCCCCTTTCTACCCAGATAAAAAACATTTTCGGCAAAGCATTATTCCATATAAAGTAATGATATTTCTATTTCTGTCATCTTGTTTCTTCAAACAAATTGATTTTTTTATTCTTTCGTTTAAAAGGCTGCATTATCTTATAGACAAGTTAGTCTTCCTCTCAGGAATAAAAAGTGTCTGTGGACACTGAAAATGTGACCACCACCAAAGTGTCCAAGAACCACACTAACAGAGAGCACAAATGATGGCTCCACACCTTTGCTGTAGCCTTTGGAATGATGCAAATCAAGTTGTAAGTCAAACCAAAATAATTTTTTCGAAGCTAAAATGTCATTTCATTGAAAACAGTTCCTGGAATAAAATTAATTTAAGAATATATTTCCAAATGTTTTAGACTGGAAATTTTGAAGTCAGATTAAATTTCTGTTTTCTGACTTGTATGCGTTCTTATGGATTTAAAAGACCAATATTAATATATTAAATCAAAAATTTTCCCACTCTTTATTTTTATTATCTTTGTTATGGTTGCAATAAATAGGATAAGCTCTGGATTTATTTCTGTTACTCTTATCATCACCTGTGTCCCCCCCTCTTCCTTTCATGTGTCCTTCCATTCAATTTTCAAACCTTCCTTGACTTTGGAAGGCAGAACGGAAAAGTGAAATAGTGAGAATTAGCTACCACACATCCTGAAGTATTGAGAAAATGGTAAAAAATTACCAAGGTGGAGAGAAGTCAAAAAGCTGATGCTTCATAAATTAAAGAAGGTTTTGAGGTAAAGTGACTTACAACAAAAATTTTCCCCGCAAGCACATTTGAAATGAGTATTTTTAGATTAGTTGGGGGGGATGGGAGCCGTTGAGCAGGGTCTCTATTTAAAATTCCCCCTGAAACTTTCTTAAATGGAAAAGATGAAGAGTATTTTGGGAAGCCTTTTCCATAAAGAAACCTTATGTGAATGGGGCAAACTACACAACACCTTTTACGGCACTTTTATTATGTTCACTAACAACATTCATTTCTCTGCATTTGGGTAACTCAGTTTACGTGGGGCATATCAAGAAAAAGCAGTTGTCAAGAAGTTAATTTTCCTCTAGTCTTTATATAAACTTGCTCTAACAGGCCAAGCTTTCTTTAAAAATTTCCCTGCCCTTTCTGCAAACATCTTTAAAATACACAGTTTGTGTAAGCAGTGTGTTTTGTCAGATGGATCAGGCTGCCTAGAAACAGCCTTTCCTGAGCAGGAGCTGGAGACAGACCCTAACTCCCCAACCGGACACAACGTGCACCAGGACACCTGAAGCACTCAGGGAGGCAGTGCTACGTGGTAAGCACAGCAAACACAGGACTGGAGTTAGAGGAGCTTGCAGCAGACATCCCAGGAACCCCTAGAACATCAGCTGGGCTCGCACAGGTTTCAGTCGTGGTCAGGGCTGCCCTCATGCAGGCTTGCTGGGGCCTGCCTGCCTGCTCTGAGAATCTCTCATAGCAGGCACAGCCCCTCCGTCGTTTCTCCCACAGCTTCCAAGAGACAGAGAAAGCCACTCACAGCATATCTTAAGTTTGTACTGGATATATGTGGATCTATCAACAGCAAAACAGGAAAAAAAATGCTTTCATATAAAATTCCGTTTTATTTCAGTTAAATTGGAAGATTAATTTCTTGAATAACTTACCACAGCAATATGACAAATGGGACATAATGTTTTTGGTACTTGATGGACTTTCCCACATGATTCACAACATATTTTAAATAACAGCAAATTCCTTAAAAAAATGGATTCATTTAGGTAATACCACCAACAGAAGAATGACCTGAAGCACACATGAAGCACTTGCTAATGAATGTGTTGGTTAAACCCAAATATTTAAAGGCATCTGGAACATGTGCCAGAAAAATGCAGCAGGCTTCCATCTGTACTTTGCTTCGATCTGATACAATTAAATGGACATTTGTGTGACCTCCGTGACCTATCCAGAACTCCCACTGGCTTTCAAGACTGACAGTAATGCCAGGGAGAAGCTTATGAAACAGGGCAAATCTGCTAAGGCACGTAAACCCCTTTTTCAATAAAGCCTCAAGCATTTAGGCACAGATATTGGAAGGGATCTTAGCAGTAATAAACTTCCTAAAGACCACAGCCCCAATGCCTAAGTTTTCCAGTCTTTGACATAACCTACCCAGCCAGAGGTCTTAAGAGTCTAAATGATAAACAGGCCGAAGGTGCTTTGAGATCCACAGACAGAGTGTGCCGTACACGTTTAAACAAGCACATCCTTGACAAATCCCAAAAGCATGCCAAAACCCTGACTAAGGACTCTGCTGAGTAGAGCTCATAAGTCACAGAAAATGGACAGTGATTGGAGTAGCAAGACTGTGTTTTGTTGGACTGCAGGTTTGGTTTTGTTTCTTATAATGCTTCAGATTATGGCTTTCCATTGAGCTGCTTTGTGTCCTTAGAGGCAAAAAACCAGTCTAACTCAGTATTTGGAAATTATTAATCCCAGGGAACCATGGAGTTAGTGTGGTCAGTCAGGACCAGTGACTATCCTATAATTGAAGGTCTCTAAGAAAAGCTTTATATGGTTTTGACCTGCCATGAATGCATCTCAAGGGCAGGGTTATTATGCTTTAACTAAACATTTCACTTATGAATGCCTCTGCTGTTATCTAAGTTGTTGATATCTTGTTGAGGAGTGAACCCACGGGAGTGTAGTCAGAAGAGAACAACACAAGAATGTGGAAATAATGGTGAGAGACAGAAAGAATATTAAAACAGAACAGAGAAATCAAATGGCAAGAGATGAAGAGGAATAAAATATGCCTTGCAACAGGCAAGTCACACAAGGCATGAAGAGGGAGGTTATTTTGTAAAATGCATTGAACCCACCTCCATTTCTATTTACAAGCTGATTCAGCAGTGCCTGTCATTCAAATCATGTCTCAACAGCAAAGGAATTGTTGTGAGAAGCAAATCATAAAACCAACAGGTGCAGAGAACATGCTGCTGCTGCTATGTTTGAAAAAAAATAAATTACAGGTCTCACATTTAACATCAACTACAAAAAGTTGAGGTGGAAGAAACTGCTATAAGAATGTGAGCCAGCAAGCTCCTATCCCTCCTGTGGTTTGGTGGTGCTTTTTTTTTTTTAACTCATTACACTTTCCATACAGGCTCTCTGTCTGTGTGTGTGTGTGTGTGTTTGCATGCATGCGTGCATTTGTCTTTTGGGTTTTTTTAATCCACTTTGCCAAATTTCTTACTGGTTTCTCTAATGAAAGGTCTACTACTGGAATACAGAATATACTTTCTTATGATTATTATTTTAAATTACATTTTGTGAGCTGCCTAGGGACTTTGTGGCCCCAACTGTCCTATTTACTTCTTCCTTTTTTCTTTATTATTATTACTATTATACAGTAATAACAATAAAAACAATAATAATAATAGCAGTAATAATAATAAAAAAACCCTGTGAATGCTGTGACTGAAAATGCAGAATGCCTCTACCCACACGACTGGGGCAGCAGAGCGTGTCTGCATGTGAGGGAGCACGGCTAACCTCACTAACTAGCACATTTTCAGCCTTTTCTACAGCAAACCAGTACGGATTTCATGTGAGCTGCGCTTCTCCAGCAGCAACAGCAAGAGCCAGCGGGTGCCGAACTGATACCGCCCCACAAGTGCCCGCCCTTGAGCCACGGCAGGCACCCACGCACCCGCAACGCCACTCGGGCAGCATGCAGAGGAGTCTCGGCCGAGCCCGCCAGCCAAATCCAGAGGTAACACGGTGAGAGGAAACCTCACACAAGCTGCAGTTAGCGAACTGCCATATGCCCTGACAAAGCTACTGACAGCAGTGGCGAGCCCAGGGAGGGCTTTTATCATTAGCCCCTCACCCAGCAGTGGAGGAAACTCATTTAGCCCCATGCTGGACTTTCATTAGGAGCGACTTGCATCAGATGGTCACAGCGTTCTGGCACTGGTGTCGCCTGGTCCTTTGCTGGAGACGTGGCCATATCTCACCCCAGCAGGGATCCACAGATTGGAGCGGCTCTTTGTCGACAGATGCCAAGACAGAAGCAGTAGTAGTGACAAAGGCAGCTTGGTTTGGTGTTATCTTTTATGCTGGCATGTTGGAGCCATGAACTTTTCAGGAGGTGACTTTTTACAGTAAAAACTCCTTATTCCTGTTGCAGACAGAAAGGCAGGGAGTTTATATAGATGGGGAGAAATAATCTAAGATAAAATATGCTTTAAATTACCACTTGAAGCTGAAGCAAGCAGCAAAGAAGCTGTCACTGACAATCACTATTTCTAACCTTGGGACTGTAATAAAAAATCAATGAAGCAAGAGATGTCAATATTCTAGTAACAAAGATGTGATACCAGCACCCTCTCCTCCCAACATCCTGGCTGCTTATGTTAAAAATATACAGAAGTGGAAGCACAGATGTCGCAACAGAAACACTTTTCTCTTTCCAGAAGTATCCTGTCGTTTCAGGACAACTGCTTGCATTGCTTGCAGGAGAGGATTTTCAAGACGTGAACCAAAACAGTATTTTTTGACACTGAGCTGTGAATTCTTTGAAAAGCATAGTGACTCTTGTCAAATGTAATTAAAAAAACACCAAAACACCTGGACTGTTTCACTGCCTTCCTGCCTGCTTCCCAAACATGTATATTCAGTATTTAAATCCCTCACACATCTTGCTGTTGACTACCTTGCTGTGCAGATACATTATAAACTGATACAGGCTAACAAAGAAACCTCAAAATAAATCTCTTGATTTTTATCAGCGCTTTTTAATGAACTTCTATGTTTAATTAAAAAAAAAAAACAACAAAAAAACACAACCAAAGAGAAAAATGAGCTTTTTAAAAATCTGTAACTTCCCTCCCTTACTTTTCCCATCACCACGACAGAAGGCTGTCCTGCACTGTTTAATGAGTTTGACTTTGGGGAAGGCAAAATATCAGTAGCTCCTTTTTATAGTCATGGAACAAAACAACAGTAGGAGAGACGAGGTCCTGGCTTCTCTAGTGGAGACTGCAGCCCTGATTTGCCCTCAGAGGGGCAGAGACAGCCTGTGTGGAAGGCAGGTACTGCGGGCCATGGGACAAGGCAGTCAGGAAGCTGAGCTAGGAGCTCTGGGGAAAGTGTGCAAGGGGCACACCTTAACTTGGTGCCTATCTCTTCCCTGCTTCAGGTAGTGACCCACAGCCCAGCACCTTCTCCTGAGACAGCAGTTTTTCATTTCCAAAAGGGAGTGCTTCACCTTTCCACTGAACCAGTTTTGTGCCACTATAGCCTCGCTGCACCCTGTGTGATCCCAGGGGATGTGAAAGCCTCTAATGCCCGGGCACCGACTACAGCAGTGACCGGTGCTAAGCCGGGCAGGCTCTGTCAGGGCTCGCTGATCCGCCACTAAAGTTGTTTTAGCTCACATTTTTTATAGTTCTTCCGTAAGCCGAAAGCCCATCGAGGTGGACAGCCGGGCAAGCCTGACCGTGACGCTGGTGTCCTCATGCCGGTAGCGGGGTTCAGGCCCATCGTGCCGCTACGCTTTTCAGAAAAGATCGCGCAGGGGAAGCTACCAGCGGTTTCGCTCATCCGCCTTATTATTTTAATTTATTAAAATAATTTATTCCTTTCTGCCGAGCAGGCCGGGCCGGGCCGGGCCCGCGCAGGTGGGCGGTGTTGAGGCGCCACCTACCGGGCGGAGGCGGCAGCGGCCCCCCTCAGCGGGGCGGCGGGGCGGAGGTGGGGCTGCGGTACACAGCCCTGACCGGACACACGGACACCGCACCAAATAAATAAATACATCACCCCTTTGTTTCAGCAGAAAGACCCCCCCGAGCCCTTCTGCCTGGCCGCGGGGCCCGGCAAAGGTCGGAGGCGCCGCGGCGTTAGGGGCTGGGCGGCGGCGAGGAGGGCTCCGCACGGACAACGTGGTTCCTGGTTTTAATTGCTTCCATTTGGCCTCCGCCGGGGCCGGGAGCGACACGGACGTAAGCGAATGTGTCCTGACCACAGGAAGGAACAATGTTAAACATTTTAATTATACGGGGAGTGAAACAAAGTAAAAGCAGAACAATGAAGAGCAAATATAAAGAAAGGGGAGCTAATTAATGGAACATTAACATAAGAATTTAATGCAACCAGGCTGAATCTGTTTTGCAGCATGAAAGGAAGGAAAACAGTGCTATTGTCCTGGAAAGAAGTGAGCGCAGCCTAGCTCCCAGCCTGTCGTACGTGGCAGGGCTGCCGTGGCCCTGAGCGGGTTGTTTCCGCTGGAGAGATATTTTTAATACTCAGCATCTTTAGGAATATGAGAACCAACTATCTAGCCTTGAAATCTGTAGAAATGCCAGGTATGCAGACACTCATTCTGATCATTTAATCTCCAGTTGCAAAGTGTAGCTCAGGGTATACTCTAAGCTACCCTTGCCACTTGCCACAGACCTACCTGTACAATAAGACACGTTTTGATAAGGGCCATCCAGTTGCCAGGACATAGATTTTAGTACATACCACACTTGGTTATTCTTACACCAAATGTGAGCGTTTCCTGAGGGTCAAGTTACCCCTGGTACACTCTGTCGTCAGCAGAGAGGTGAAAAAGAGGCTATGCTAAAGGTATGTTGATATAATTCTAATATACTAACAATGCCAATGTGCTAGTATTGTGCAATGTGCTAATATGACTGTGATACATAGTAATGTGATGCTAACACCAAAATTTGCCTTCCATGGGGAAGAGCTACTCTCTTCCACTGGCCTGCTGGCTACAGAGGGAGCCCAGGGAGACCACCTGGCTGGTTTAACTGCTCAGCATTGGACCACAGGGCTGCCAGGAACAAGTAACTTCCTTTCAAAGACCCCCTCTAAAGTCTATTCAGGTTTCAGGTAAACTCTTTCCCATTCCAAGCCTCTTTGGTTTTCCCACATTACTGTGAGGTATTACAACATAGGTGCATGAGCCTAAGAGATGGAGGTCAGGTTAAGGATCCTTTGCTTATTTGTCCCAAATGCTGTCTCAGGTTGTGTGACAGTTGGCGCTGTGATGAAGTTTTCATTACAGTCCCTGAACTTTAGCCAAGTTTGCAGACCTGTTGGTGACACTTAAAGTGAAAAAAAAAATCAAAGCATTTTCAGCAGAAAGCATTCACTTGTCATAAGATAGATATTTTAACTAGAAACTTGCAGTTCTTGGCAGACTGTGACTGGTTTAGTTAGGTTTCCATAAATCAAAGCACAGTGCACAGACTCTGAACATCAAAAACATCAGAATCCCACAGACAGGTATGTCAGTGCCTGGCAGCTCTGGCCAAAATTTGCAAAAAGGGATCAAAGAGCCTCTACTCAACATTTAAGACTTAATGTAAATCACAGTCATCCTAGTGGGGGGGGGGAGGGGGGTGGTTTGCAATTGCCTTTACTAGGAGGCAAAGTCATCCTTCTGTGGGGAGGCAGGAAACAAGAAGAGTCATCCTTAATATAAAAGGGTATCCTAATATATTCTGCAGTCACTTGAACAAGTAGTTGTTTTGTGTGTTGTTTTTTAAAGCAGCTAACCAGCGAGTATCACTAAGTAGGTATACAAGCAAGTCAATAAAGCAAGCAATATGTTATTTCATAGTTATTTTTTAATCATCTTAATATGCTTTTATAAAATGCATGTTCGTAGCAAATGCACTATAGATTTGAGGAAGTACTGCTAGTGAACAGGAAGATGGTAAATAATAGAAAGGGTACTTGTTTAAAGATATATCATAGTTTTCCAAATTTCATTGTGATGTTTAGACCTGAATGTTTTCCACTAAATAGTAGGACCTTTTCCAAATGCCGCTTCAGGGACAAGTGTTAGGCCTTTTATGCAATGGATGGATCAAAGCTTTAATTCTCAAGTCTTCAAGTTTTGAGTTTTGCCTGATACTAGAGCTAGGCCAGGCTCAAACTAATCTTCCCCCAAATCTAAAAAACTTGCAATTTAAAAGCTGGCTGCTGCCCAGCTTCATAAAATTTTAAATCCAGAAACATATGTAATTCTGATTCTTTCATTATCACCCTAATGCAGTGTGTCTCGATACGGGAGGAATATTTAAGCATTGGAGACTGATTTTGTTAACTTTTTTGTGTCTCCCATCTTGTAGTTTATTGCATCATAAATATCTGTATTGTATAACACTCTATGTAAAACTTCATTAAAATAAGCCATTGATCATGGAAACCAGAGAAAATCTGGATAACCAGATTTTTTCTGTTTCCACTGTAAATCTTAATCTGCCAAAACTAATGTACCACCACAGAAGGCCTGCATTTGCTCTTCTGCTCTTCATCTTCTAACCATATTCATAGTCCATTTCAGAAATGAAACTAATTAACACAGCCCTTGTCTTTTCCATTTCATCATCAGAATGAATGAAGGAGGGTGCATAAAACTATTTGGAATGATGGCCTTGTCAGGAACATTTCTTCTGACTCAGTGTTAGAGGATATTCCAGTGAAAACAGCTGTCAGATGAGCAGAGCTTGGAATCTATTCCTCAGAGGTTTGCCAGCTTCACCTTCTACTATCCTAGTATCCACAAATTTTCCTCTCAAGCTACCCCGTGGAAGATTGTTTCAACCATTCCTCTCTTCCAGATGTACTTGAGAAGGTTGCAGGGGCCAGGCCAGTCATCCTGACGGCAAATGGAGAAACATCCCTGCACTTTTCAGAGTCTAAGTGGGAGCATATTTAAAATCTACAGTGCATTGCATCAATGGTCTCCTCTGGTGCTGGGTCAGAGCTTTTGGGTCCAGATGTTCTCTTGCATGTAAGTATAGAAGTGCTTGCAAAAAAGGGAAGAAAATTTCTTCCTGGAGCTGATCAGGTACTTAAACAGAAATTACAATCACCCCTGAGGATTCTGTGGTGTCAAAGCCTTCCTTCTGGACAGGATCAGACTCACTGTATTCTTCACTGAGGATAACAGTTTTCAGGTAAAAATACAGCTGGTAGGGCAGTGGGCTTGGCATCACTTCACTACAGGCAACCCAGCCCTAATGAGCAGCTCTTCTAGATCCCACTAGAAGCAAACTGGTTTGCACATTCCTTGGTACATGCTCTGTACCATAATGTTGTTGCAACCTCAAGCAATGGAAGTGCAGCATTGATGGAAGCTCTGCAATGGCTCTGTGGAGGGTAATGAAGTGTCAGCAGTAAAAAGCAGGAGAAATGCATGAAAATATTAATCTCTGGCCTCATCTGTTGACTCGCGATAGGACTGATGCATGAACATAGAAGATGAAGAACATAAGCAGGCAAGAGACTAGCAAGTATGTCATTAATAGCTGACATATGTGACATCTTCTTTTGGAAGGCAGATGAGCAGAAGGTACTCAGAAATAGTTCCCAACATTAGGGATGCAAGTAGCAGCAGGTAAACTATAGCAAACTACTCAAATATTGGTGGTTAAGCTTGCTTCAAGTCCAGAAAAGGTAGAAAGACTAGGGAACGTTATGTGCTGGAAAGTGTGTCTGTGGTCCTCATGGTTTGCTCTTAAATGGGCCATAAACTCTCAACCATTAGAAATTGTCTATCTTCAGCCTAGCTCAGATTCTGAACCTGATAATAGGCTTTGAGGCTACAATATTGAGGAGAAATAATAGATTTGCAAATCCATTTTACCATCCATCTCACACCTTTTAATGATGCGGAGTAAATACAAGGGAGGCAGGGAAGATGAACATATTTTTAAGGCTTTTTAATAAAGTGCCACTTCCATTCATGTGAATGAAATCTAGCAAAAAAACGTGTGTGTGTGTGTGTCTCTGTGTCTATGTATTTGCATAAGGTGTCCTTCAAGAAGGATACACTGAATGGGCTTTCCCAGATGGTGAAATAATTCAGTATGGTATCAAAACCAAAAATCTCAAGTGATTATCACAAATGGAGATTCCAACCTTTTTCTTTTTTTAATGCACTAGAAGAAATTTTGTCTTTACATATGATTTCTTTGCAATTTCCTAATGGAATGAAGTAATGTGCATATTTTAGAGAAAAATCAGGATTTAGCAAACTCCTGCTTCAAATGTTATTAAAAGTTTCTAGAGTTTATTTGTAGGGATCTGTAGGGATTTAAAATGCAATGTGGATTTTCAGAGTAAATAAAAGGTACCTCTTAAATTATATTGGCAACTAGCATCACCTATATATAAGGGAGACTTCACGTGACATCTCCATGGGAATGACCAATAACTTTTAAAATGCAAAAAACTTTTATCAAATATTCAGTATCTTAGCAATTTTTTATATAGAACTTAAAGCCTATTTCTGGAAAAAAATTAAAAAATAGAGTCTACAAAATTTGGGACATCTTCAGAGTTACTCCTTTAGTGTAAAAATAGTAGCAATGGGAGAAATAACCTGGGGAAATATAGATGTATAGATAACATGTAAATTCAGGACATAATGATGAAAGCATCTCTTCATGTTTTATATGGTTCTAATGAAAAACAATTGCTAATAAGAAGTGACTGGTTAAATTGTGTCAATGACCAATCCTATTCTGCATGTTCTACTGAAGCCAGGCACCCTCTGAGGACAGCTGGAGCTCAGCCAGAATGTCATGACCATGGTCAAGGTCATAGGTCCCCATGTGCCAAGCAATACAGTCTTGTTCCTAATCTTTACAAACTCTTTTTTTTTTTCCATGGGGAAACAGACTGGAATATACTCAGACACCGTTAGTATTTTTAATCCTTAGCTCCTTTTGATATAAAAATAAAGCTACCAGTTATTTTTTGTTTCATTATTAAGCCCTTGGTTTTTACAAGGATTTCAGAACTTGGCCTAGATTAGAAACAAAAATAGTAAGAGCTCCTTTTCACAAGAAATAAGATTTAAAGGTATTAGGGGGCATATGCCCTCCTTTTTAGCAATCAGCACGGGGAGTTCTTTTTTTCTGACCCTGAAAAAATCAACTACAGTAGTTCAAAATATGTTTTTATGGTTTATTTTTGTAAATGCTGTTTGTAGTAATATTCCACTAACACACATACACACAAGTCCTTTCGCAGCCTTTTTCTGGCTAAAATTTGACTTGCTATGAATAGTTGGTAGGCAGCCCAGTGCAGGGGGATTGGACTGAACATTGAGACAGGTGTATTTTTGGCTCAGCCAGCGCCCCAGTATGTAATTGTGGTCTCTGCATCAGTTTTTCCTTCTATCCTAGTTTTTCTGTTCTACTTAAACAAAAGCTTTGAGTTTTAAGGCATGACATCTCACTATGTATTTGTAAGTAACCATACCCAAAACAATGGTTTGTACTTGAATTCTTATGCTCCATTAGCATTGAAATAAAAGCAGCCTTTCAATGGTTGCTTCTTCAGAGGAGTTGGGCAGTTTTGACATCATGCTTTAATATTAAATTGGGCTTTGTTCAGAGCTGTAGCAGTCAGGAACAAGCTATTATGTGTGGGCATGCGAATGCAGGAACAAATGGAAATGGCTGCATCTAGGACTCTGGAAGTCATTATATTTGTGCCATCACAGGCTTCCACATTGCATAGTTGTTTCCAGAATCAGAGCCTCAGCTTGAAGACCATTGGACTCTCCAGATTTTGCAGAAAACAAAACCTGGCTGATTTTTTTGACGTTCCTGATGCCTGTGATTCTACATCCTGAATGAGTGCCACTGCTGAATGTTCCATGGCCTCATCAGTCTCCAACACTGATGTTGTCCAGTTCCCTTTCATTCCTTGGTGCTGGCAACCATGTTCTGATGCAAGACTAAATCTTTGTCCTCAGTGAGAGTGTTTTTTGGAAAAGCATGAAGTGCCAGACAATATCAGACTACACCCATGGCTCAACTAACACCTGCTCTCCGGCTCTCTGGAATGGAAGTAGCTCTCATCTTGATCTCTAAGTTAGAAGAATTAAATGTTCACATCCAGCTTTGTGTGGTTTAATCTGCATTTCAGAAGAAAAGTGAAATAGTTTTGCGTATTTTTATTACTGTTCAGAGAAATTTCCTCTACACATTCCATGTCTTCTGGGCCTCATAGCCTAGGCACATTTCAATCCGAGGTGCATTTTTTATCTTGCAGTTCAACAAGGGCCTTCCTTCTCCTTGCACTGTGAGACACCTTAACTCCTCCCAGCCTTTCTTATGAATATACACCATGCTCCCTAGTCTAATTTTAAAGGGGAAAATTTATTTCCTCATTAGATGTTTGAATTACCTGAGGCCCCTTTATCATGATCCTCTTTCTTGAATATTCTTTAATCTCACAATATCCTTTTGAAGTATATGACCATATACTGCAGCTGAAATCAGGCATTGCTAGTGATTTATGTAACAACATTCTATTATTTCCCATATTACTGCCCAGTCATTCTCTAATTCACTCTGGTTGGGTTTGCCAAACAAAATGGCAACATTGATCATTGCTTTTCTAGAAATTGTCTGCATCTGTTTTGTGTCTCGTATAGTCATTATTAAAGGCATCAAATGAAGCCTAATGAGTTTCAGAAAGCCCAGTTTGGAACTCATAGTACTTTTTTCGTGCAGACATGAAGAGTTAGCTTGTCCACAGACTCAGTTTAGATGCACAAGACTAGATAATTTGCATAAAAAATCCATTCAGACAAGCTGGACAAGTGACCTATACAACACTTTCCATGACCAAATTCCCTGATTCTAAACCACATTATACCTTTGCTATGCCTTCCCGATTGGTATCCCTTAGAAAATATGTCTTTTTTTTTGTGAACTCTGCCAATCATAGCAAATAAGTTCTCTTTGCTTCTCTTCCTGCACTCCCATCTTACAGTGTAGCTGATTCACAAGTGAAGTAATCCCAGCTAGAATTGCTAGTGCTGTCTGCTCATTCATTCCAAGTTTTTTACAACCTTAATGGCCATTTTCTTACCTCATCTGGACATGAGGAAAGCTGTGCAATTTGCCTTCAGTTGATGAAATGCAGAGAAAACTTGACAGACCAACAGAAAGACTAGTTTATCAGTAGGCTGGAAAAAACAGCTACCTTACTTTTGTATTGAAAAAATGTATATGCCTATAGCCCATAAAAATGGACTACTTAACCTGCTCTTGAACTTCCCAAAAATATTCCCACACCAAGCATCCGTATTTGAAGGATTCTGGTTGCTTCATATTTGAATTCCTGAGCTTAAGCTTTGGTCTTCTGGGACAACTGGGCACAAGCCCAAGAGCCTGGCATTTTCTCCCTCTTCCCACATCCAGATAAAAAGCAAATGGGACTCCAGTCTTGCCCTGGAGAGTCCTAACTGTTCTGCATGCATGCATATTCTGAGTTCCAGAAAACAAGCTGATTGAAATAAGCTATTTGCCAACTTTGCACAAGAGTTTTGTGCACAGTCAGCTGTGGGGTGTGGGTGCATGCCTGCCTACACAAATGTGACCTTGAGAGTTGTAGACCTAGCTAGTAAAAAGGAAGAGTTAAACAAGAAAAGCTTTTCAGACCTCACAGTTTTTTTGCATAATCATAATTTAGTTGGCTTCTCTGGAGAAACAGAACTATTTTCCTCTTTCTCCTCAATGGTTAAAACTACGTTTCTTGGGAAAGACTAATAAAATGAACAATAGAACCCTGGGGCCTGCAGAGCTTGGGTCCAGTTTGTACAAAGAGAAAACAAAAAACAACCCCAAAAAAGGCTGTCTTCTTAAATTTTGCCACAACAACCTCATGCCTAGAACCACAGGAGGAGGTCCACACATAGCTTGGCCATTAATTACAATTTTTGCATCCTTTTGGTTGTATTTTTTGATGACAAGAGCAACTAGAGAAAATCAGAACAGAGAGTTGGGGATCATTCTGAGTAACTTCTTTCTTTCCCTGTCTCATCTCAGGGGGTGGCAGCCCCTGGACTTACTTTTTCAATTTCCTAAACATTTTCCATGAAGTGCTGACTTGCAGTCTACAGTCTGTATCACTTAGAGCGATATTCAGCATCACAAAGGATCAGATCCCATAGCTGAATCCAGCCAATCTGGATTTACAACTTGTCAGCAGTAATCCACTGTGAGCAAGGTGACAGAGTACCAAAGATCAGCATGGCTGGATGGTTGGCACATGTGTCCCACATTTTTGGGGGCACATGTATGACTGTGTGTTACATTAATATGCTCTGACTTAGTCTTACAGTAAAGAACTATCAGCCTCCTTCAATAAATTCATTGTGGTTGAGTGCTCACCGATTATCTGTAGGAGTGCAAATACAGCTGTTTGCTAGACATGAGACATTCATTTAGCTCTCTGTATTGTCAAATACATTATTAGCTAATTTACAGCAGGAGAATCTTTACCTCCAGTATGTGTGATGAACCTCATTTGAACTTATTTTGCACCTATTCTTGCTTGCTCTGGGTAACGAGTAGTGATGTGTGTGAGCCAGAAAGAACTGCTCGACTTTCATAAACATAATGAGCTTCCAAGAGTGGCAATTAAAAAAAGAAATATGCATGAATTAATTTCCAATTTCTTACTGGTAAATGCAATGTATTTCGTGTTGATTAACAAAGACACAATGCCCATGAAATCCTACAAAACCATTTTTTTCCCCAATCATGTTTCAGAAGATAAATTTGCTTTAATTCTTAGTGTTTGAAACAGCTCAAAATGAGACATGACAGTCCTAGAAATCATAAAGCACCAAATATGAATTTCTCTGAAGGGATTTGATCTCAGTTTCATATTCAGCATTTTTTCTCACTGGTTTATTTGGAGCATATAAAAGTATTAATTTATTGCTGCATTTAATATGGAGAGTGGTGAGTAGCTGGATTTTGAACCAACTTGTCATTGCTGAAAATGTCTGGGCCAGTTCTTCAATACTCATTGAAATTTTTAGTTAAACAATGACAGATATATATATAGCAAACAAGCAGTCAAAGAAAAGCACGCCTTATGTCAATGAAACAGAGCATAACGTCACCTCCCTGGGAGGACAGAAATTATCTATTTTGAAGAAGTGACTTATTTTTCAGGTTTAAATCAAAGATGTGTGATAAGCCATGTGTGATAAAACCAATCCTTTGCTTCCTAGAGGCCACAGGATATAGGAACATATGGCATCCTCACGGGTAGAGAAAGATTCAGATCGGATGGAGGGAAGCAAAGAAGAAGCAATGAGAATTGCAAGAAACCCAAAGCACATGGGATGTAAGGTAGTCTGCTGATGGTGGTCAAAAGCAACTGCTAAAGAAAACTAAGCAGAGGGAAAATGGTAACAGTCTGGCTACTTAAAAAGGAGTGAAAAACATCTTTTTATGTCCACTAAGGATAAAGGAAAAAGTTATTACAAGTATGAGCTACTTAGGTTTAGATTTCAGGTAAAAAATTTCTTGTGATACAAATAAAGAAACACCAGGATATGTTGCCAAGAGAAGCTGTTGAATTTCATGGGTCAGTCAAGATATTTAAAAATGCATTGGGAAGATCCTTTCATGTATATATAGTTATTCCCATCAGAAAGATGGAAGGACAGATCAGATGTTCTTAAACACAGGATCCTATGATGAAGCCTATTTTCTATGCTTCTTCATATTTTTTCTATGGTCTGGGAGTAAATTAACTAGCTTTAGACTGGAAGATGCAAAAAAAATCTTACTTTTTTCACGTTTTCCTGCTTTCCTTTTAATTTTTTTTTTCTTCTGAATCCACTGAAAATGGAATGTTTTTTGTCTCAGTGCTAGACTAACCCTCTGTAATCTTCCTTCCACATGTATGCAAAGCTACTCTCTTTTTCTTGAGTGTTTCCAGAGTATGTCCCTGCAAAGTTATACTAAACCCTTGCTTGATTGTGCCTTGGAATTATCCACTTTGCAATGAACAGAAATAATTCTATTCCTGAAGAAAATATCGAGATTTGTTCCCAGCTTCTGATCCTCAAGTTAGCAGAAGCAAAGTTTTTATTATATGCAGCTTTGGTCACCATGAACTTGGCAGCTGAAGAGGATTCTCAGTCACTGAACTGCTGTGAATTTTTTAAAGAATCAGACCTATACAAAAGCTTGAAGTTACTTGCTGTTCTTCCAAAAGACCCCAGAAGTTTTGTTACGAATTTCAATAGCTGTAGTACTACTTCATTGTACTGGGAAAAGATTATTTACCCTCCTTTTTTTTTTACTTTGCATGACAGTTCTCATAGAATACTAAATAATGCCAGCAGGATTTAAAATTGAATTCAGAATTATTTTAATTACCTTAAATGTTTTACTTTTTTTTCAAACTAAGTGCATAAATAGGATCTGCTCAAACATGCCTTGCAGGAGGCATTTAAATGCCTCATGCAGATAGGCTGTTCCCTGCTTCCTTGTTTGGTTTGGTTTTCCCTTTCTTGTTTAAAAAAATCCAGTAGTGAATGAATGAAACATAATTATGCAAATATGCTAAATCCAGTTGACAGGCAGGATGCAGGCAATGCTAAAGCAAAACTGGTAAGCTGAGGGCAACATCTACATTTCATTATTTATTAGGGGCCAGATATGAAAAGGCATTTGAGCACCCAGAGAGACAGCCAGTCAGTAATATTTGCAAAAATACCTAAGCGAATTAGGTGCATTATTCCTGTACAGTTTTACTAGTGGCAATGTGGGGAAATTAGGGAGGGAAATTAGTAAGCAGTGGCCTTCCAAATTAATCTACTTTATGAGTCAGCAATCTTATGCATTTCTCTGAATGCAAATCCCAGGTGCAAAATCAGTGCCATGCATACATCTACACTCTCATTTTTTTAAATTACTGTATGCTATATGTAAGAAAAGAACATTTTGTGCAGTATATAGAAACTCTGCTAGTGACAGTTTTACCAGTTCATATTGAAATGCTGTAGGAAATTATAGATCATGAGCTATAATTTCAGTGGTAAACCCAAAAGTTATTTCCAAGTCTCTGCAAAGGTGTGTCATAAATCTGGTCAAAGAGAACATGACAAAGAACTTACATAGTTAGCATTTTTCTCCTGTAAGGAACTGAAGAAAAACTGAAAAGAAAAAGCAATGGTACTATTGTTTCTATGTGCAATTTATGAAAGACATGATTCTGACACAGCTACTTATGGAGGCTGACCTTTGTAAAGGAATAAGGATACAAACCTTCATATGTTGAGGTAGATTGGCTGTTATGAACAAATGAATTGAGTTCATATTATATTGAATAATTGAATTGAAATGAATTCCAATCAAAATAAACTCTAAAATCTCTCCGTTTTAGCAGTTTGCTGTAAAACTCACACAACAAATTTGTGTTGGGTCCAATCTATTGAACAGTCATATTACTGACTTGGACAACGAATTATGGAATACACATAAAACTGGCAGATGACATCTTTCTGGGAGGGGTTCCAAGCACTTGGGAGGACAAGATTAATACTCACAGCAATCCTAAAAATGTTACTGAAATACTCCAAAACCAACAAGATGAAATTCTAAGGAATGCTATACTTGGGAAGGAAGAAAACCAACAGAGAATGTGAAATGGCTGAACAGAAAAATATGTGGCAGCAATGATGAATTAAAACATCTTAGTATGTTTGAACATTATATTGAGTCAAAAGACCAGTTTCATTCTGGAGCATGCTAGGTGGCATGCCATGAGTTAGAAACGGATGTCTTTTTTCTGTCCTGTGCAGCAGTAACAGGAGTATAGCTAAAATATATGGTCCAGTTTTGAGCACGGCACTTTAAGAAAAGACACAGACTAACTAGAGTGCAGGCCAAGAGCATAAACACTGCTTAGAGGTTTAAAAATGTGACAGAAGGTTGAAAGAAATGGGTTTGCTTAGTTTTGAAAAGAGCAATTTTGAAAAGAGGAGCAATTCAGTAATCATCTAATATGTAAAAAGAGGCTGTAATGAACACAGTCATGAGTTACTCTTCATGTTCACCCAATGTAAAAAAGAAATTACTGCCTTAATTTTTCAAAAGGCAGGAAAAAGTTAGATTAGATTAAATTAGACATTGAAAAAAAACAACTTTCCAGCTTCAAAGGCTTTAAGGACTGGAAGAGGCTGCCTAAGGAGCTTCCTTACTTCATTATTGAAGACCTCTATGAATAGATTAGACAAAAATCAGATGGTCTGAGAATACTTGACAGTCTCTGAAAGCACGGGGACTTGAGTTTTAAAGATGATTTTTGTTCCTGCATTTCTATGATACTACTGCTAAATCCCTTAGAAAATAATATTCCTAAATTACCCAAAATCCATATTTACTTTTTTAAGTAACTCACATTTATAGAAAAGATTCAGTGCATTCAGAATTTCATATTGATCATATCAGTGTCAGATAGTTCCTTTTAGGACACTATGATTCCAGTTTGGAAGTCTCCATTAAAACAAACTAACAAAATCTGGATAAACTCTTTTTACTTGTCTCAGAAAATGGAGGAACAGTACGTATTGCTTTGAAATAAAAGGCGTGATTTTTATTGATTACAAGAAGGGATTCTATGTTGTTCAGGATTGAGATTGGTTATGTTTCTTCCTGGAGAAGTGTACTTGGATTATCAGCAGACTTTCCAAAATTGCAAGTCAAATTAAGCTGCACTGGCTACCTATTAAGCTCATAAAACATGATGTGTACATCAATTGTATGTTAATTTTAAATATGATACACAGGTGTAATGCTATATTTTTTTTGGTTTTGAATGTAGAATTTTCAGAGGTATTTCTAGAGATACTGTGTATAACCTTGTCACTGATTATATCCTCTTAAACTCGTGCAAAAGAATAGAATTTTTAGCTAAGAAAAGTCTTAAACTTGCGCTCTTTGTGATTGCCAGTGCCAATAATCCTAAGTAGCCTTATCTGAACGTCAAGTCATGACAAACAGATGGCAAAGATTAAAGTGTCTGTAATCTACATGCAAGTCATTTGATTTAAAAACAGTAGGACTTGCAGAAGGAAACTTTTCCCAGGTGCCAATGTGCTTTAACTAGATGTTAGTAGGTAACGTTGTAAATATTACAATTACAGACATTTCAAAGGGAGTCAAATAGCCTTTTCCTTTAACCCTCTGCCAAGTTGAATTCTTCCTAAAATTACAGAGTGGCTGTTCTTCAGACATTGAAGCGATCTGCCACAAAGATACTGATATGCAGTTAGTAACAACAGCACTGTGCAGATCCATGGCAAAAAATACAGCAGCCTGCTCAAAAATCAGGTTTTATGTTTATGACTTTCTAAGATCAAGAACTGCGTCTTCCTCCTGTCTCACTGTCTTTTTCTTCTCATACCTGGTGCATTCACATCACTTTTACAATAATGATGTTCTCATTGTGAGCGTGTGCTTGAGACCTTACTTATAGCTTATAGGCTAATGATTGGCTTTACCCCACCGAACATGAAGGTGTCAGTAGGTATTAATAATACTGTGAAAGAGATAACAGTATTTCCATAAATTGACCTTCTTGATGATGACTTCACCCCATTTCCTTCAGTTCAGTTTAATGACTTGAAGAGTGTTCAGTGATGAAACCATTCCCAAGCATAAATTATTCAACACAGGAAAAAAAGTAGTAGTTCCATTTTGCTATTTTCCATCAGTGGCTGAACCTCTGTAGGTGAATTGTCTGCAGAAGCAGAACAATTCTTCTGACCTTTGTAAACTTATTCACACCCTTTTTTAAAACAAGATAGCAATAAAAAATTAAATAAGGAGAAAACTCATTTTCTTCAAAATAAATGTTGACCCATCCATTTGTGCTCTTAAAAAATGTTTGTGTGTATATTTATATCTATATATATGTGTGTGTATATACATATATATATATATATAGCATGTAGAAGAAAAAATGTTTTTTAAAATACATTTACTCTGGGTTATATTACAAGGAACTTCATGTAAAAGATATGAATAGGAAAGATCAAAGGGCTGGACGAGAATCAACATGAACATAAATATTTTAAATGCTTGACATTACATACCAGACACAAATAAACAGAGAAGTAAATTATAGCTAGTATTTCTAAAGATAAAAATATTTACCATGTTAATATTTGCATATTCAGTACTAGCTTTTTAGCTACATTTCTGAAATGATGATTTTTGCAGTATCTCTCTATTGCTTATTATATCCCACTGCCACATTCACCTGGAATTCAATGCAGAGAAAAAAATCTCTGCCTTTTTGCAGAGAATTTTTCCAGGTGGGATGTGCAGTATCTGCTGTCCTTCCCTGGTGTTTTTCCTGATCTGTTCCTTGACATCTTGCATCTGCTGGAGGTGGTGGGGAGGAGGCAGCCTGCTGCTGAACCGCAGTGTCTGCTACTGTCTGAGAGAAATGTGCTCAGAGATGAGTCGTAAATTCTCAGCCAGATCATACGAGTGGGCACCGTGTAGGGACGCCTGTTTGCAGCTCCAGAATGCCTGTTTTCTGATTTATATTTTTTTAAATACACATCGCAGCCCTAACAGACTGAAAGCGTGAACTTTTTGGGTACAAGGTCTGCTTAAGCTTATGCACTGTCATGAGTGGAAACTACTTTTGAATTTATGCTATGTGTAAAGTCGGAGAGCAGAGATTTCATTCCATCAGCACAATTTGGTCATATGATAATAGGCCTGCAGAGGATGGAAATTCTGCAGAGATTTTTGTAAATTACTTTCCCACTTAGGCACATTAAAAGACCAAAACATTTCCCTTCCTTTTTCAATGGATCCTTTCAAAGATATCCCTTTCCCTAATGCTATTGGGACAATCATTTTTAAGCCACAAGTCAGAAGGTAGGATATGAGGAAATAAAAGGAAAGCTGTTGTATATATGCATCATAATCTTCTGATATTCAAGGGAAAATAATCTTATATTAGGAACTACCTGGCTGTTCCAAGAGGTCCCAAATTATGAAGATCTAAATCAAACCTGGTAGACCATCATATTTTAGCAATTTGATGGATTTTCTCTAGCCTTTTACCCTTATTACTGTGTAACTGCACAGAAGTTGTAATTCCTGAAAAGTCCCAGAATGGTAAATGCAGTTCAGATCTGGGCACTTGCTGGTTTCTCCGCTTTGAAAGGTAATTGAATGGGAACAAGTACAAGTGCAATTGAATATGTAGGCTAGAGGCACTAAGTTGCAGCCTCAAAGAGGTCATGCAGAAATGAATTTTTAAAAAGGACTATAAAATTGCATCTAAGATAGATGGGGTGCAAAAGCAATATTTAAATGAAATTGTTATGGATATAAGTCACTTGCCAGGCATTCTAACTATTTCCAACATAAAATATGTTTTCACTTCATATATAAAACATTGTTATTATTCACATCCTGTGTCATGTTAACATATTAAAACTTAAATGTTTAATGCATATATTAAAATTTTGTGTCATCATTAACACCGCTGATGAATACCCTTTAACAAAAATAATGGAAAAGATATGTCAAGGCAGATAATTTTTACAATTAGAATAAAAATATGTAACTTAAAGTGTGATAAGATAGAACCACTTAATTCAAAGTTTCACAATCCCCTCTTCTTGCTCATGGGAATCCAACTGCCATTTGTTTTCCTATTAAATGACATTTCAAACACTTTATTATAAACATAAATCACATCTACTTTTGAGAAGGAAAATGACAAACTAAATTTGAGGACTGACTTGCATTTCTATGCTCTACCCAGGACTAAATAGATGAGCAGTTGCTATATAGATTGTATTTGATGGATAAACAAAGAGAGGCAGTAGGTTATGGAAAACATGTCACTTGGAACTGACATCTGACCTCATAATTTTTGAGTGTCTTACCCTGCCGTGTCACCTCCGCAGACATCAGTTCCCCATCCTGGTTCACAGCATCCAGGGGAAGAGATTTACTCTCTTTTAAAGTCATGCTGCCTCTTATAAAATGCGTGCCTTTCCCTAATAAGGGATGTTCTCTTCCATATGGCCAGGTAGCCAGGGAAAAATTCCCTCAGTACTGGGGATGAGGTGTGCAGAACAACACACAGTTGCACGGGAGCAGGAGAGTGTTGGCAGGGAGATGGGATCAGAGGAAGCATGCTCAGGCTGCCCTTTGTCGGAATGCCATAGCATGGTCCCACCAGCATGGTCCCAGCTTCTTGGTCACTGGGTGTGCTTAAATTGAACCCTCCAGAGACATTTTTCTCCATCAGCAATGATTTCCTTGCCTGACATGAAGGAGGTGTTGGTGCTGGCAATCCATCAACACTTCTCCCACAGATCCACACAGACCGAGTGCATTCACAGTTGCCACTGAGGTAAAACCTCTCTTTGACCAGCAGGGTGATACATCTGGGCTAGATATTTTAATATAGAGACATGGTTAGCTTTATCTGTACCAACACTAGATATGCTCTTGGACCCCACTGAATTCACCTGAATTAATGAAAAAAGGGTTCACTAATTAAGTGGAGAAAGGAAATCAATTATCTTAATAAAATTGCAGAAAACTACAAGATGCAACATACTAAAGTGGAAATCCCTAACATTTACATCACATCATTTTCAACTCTTATATTTTTATTATCATTTTTATAAAGATCAGTGTGTTCGGGTATTTTTTTCCTAAGAACACATTCTTACAATCAAGTTGTTGAAAGATTATCTCTACTTTCATTTAAATATGGTGCACTTATTGATCATACAGTTGTATAGAAAAATTTAAGGATGTTGCTCTTCAGGATCCATAATCAAAAAGAAAAGTAAACAAAACTTTAAGCTTTTTGTTTTCTTTGGTAAAACTTCTTGGGTTGCAATCGACTTAAGTATTTTGTGACCCGACTCAAGATTTCTGAAATTTCGACGCTGGCAATATCAGTGCTCTCAAGGCATATCATCAGCACATATTTGGAATGACTTCCATAGTCAATTAATGAGTTACACATTCAACCCAAATATATACTGAAAAAATCCTTTACCAAGGCATTCATTTTTATGTGGGTGATGTGTATTTATAATGTGTAATGAAGAAACACAAGCCACTCTCATAATGTAGTATGCTTTTGATTTTCACCTGCTATTGTGGTGAGAAAATTAGTTTAGTCTGATTATTAGCCAAATTAATTGTAATGGGGAAGAGAATTTCCCACTAGAACAGCAAGAATAAACTTAATTTTCCTCTCTTTTTTTGTGATGCAAATCAGTAAATCAGTTTAGATATTTGCTTTCTACCTATTATCTCTCTGTCTTCCACTAACAAAAAATTATTTAGGAACAGTTGTTTAATGATATTTTCTTCATATAGACAGATTAACCACATTTATTTTCAGAGAGAAAGAGAAAGAGGGCTTTATAGAGCTTTAAAAATTCCTGTGAATAACTCTCACTTTTAAAAACCTATCTCTTAATATCTTTTAATCTTTCACCTGTCACCCAAAGACTTTTTTCCGTTGGATCTTTCTTAGAATATTAAGGTCTTTGAATGTTTTTGGTCTTGTTTTAGGTTTTAGGAGTATCAGAAATATTAAATTTGTCCTTTTGTAGTTTAGCTTAAAAGTAGGTTTCTTAAGTCAGCTAATGTGATGTTGATATTCATGATACCTTAAAAAAATCTACAGGAACAACTAATCATGAAATATGTAGGTTTTTCCTCATCTTTTCTAGGATCAGCTACTTAATATTAGCCAATCTGAATTAAAAAAAACCACCAACATTATTTTTCCAATGATCAGAGGATGAAAGCAGTTTTGAAGGAAGGTTGTTTCTGAAAGAATTCCATGACATAGAAAATGATTCACCAATAGGCAAGAAAAGAGGAATATTCAGTTTTAATAACTAATGATAAAAATGCCAGCAAATGTTTAAAACACTCTGACATGTAGCAGAACGCATCAGATTCAGGTGAATCTGATAAATACAAGGAATAAAAATTGTAACTTTATTAGCTGTTTAACATGTCATTTTATGAAATCATTAAAGGAGAATAAAAAAGGGCTACTTTCTATAAAAAGCCTCTACATCTTTAATTATATGTTTTAATCATAGGCAAAAATCAGTAGTCTTAAAAAATTTTCAGAAAATATAGTCTTAGAATTTGAAATACAAGTGTTACAACTATAACAAATTCACTGGAATTAAGTTAAATTTAAATTGTCTTTTACCATGTAATGTGTCTAAAAAGGCTCCTCTGAAATATAATGTAAATGTCTACAAAATGGAAAAATAATACCTGTGAAATTATGGCAGATTTAATAGCATTCATAAATGTTTTACATTTAAATGTAAAAATAAATGCAGAAAATTTGACTGTAACTATCTAAGTCATAGAATATTTCTTTTGGAAACAAAATCTTTCATTAAAATGTTGAATTAAAAAAAAAAACCCAAACATGATATCATCATGAAATTAGGGGGACTATATCAGGAGTTAACTGTTACACAATTACCTATACTCATGCCTATTTAGGAAAAAAACCCCAAAACCTGTCATTTGAAATACTGTAGATGTATATCATGGATTACTGAATAAAAATGCATATGCATGAAAGTGTCGTGCAATTTCAACTTCATAATGTTTTGTCCTGAGATGTTAATAGGGTAACTTTAAAAAGAAATCAGGCAACATTTGACTATAAATATTTTTCTGGAGCATTTATATACTGCAGCAAATAATATTTTAAAAGGCTTTTCAAAGAATCATAAAGGAGCTATGATCACCATATTTTATTGAATTCGGTTATGCCTTCCCTTATAGATTATATTGGAAAATCCCAGTGTACTTGATAATACAAATAAAAACAGCTGCTGTTTTATCCATTGCACTACAAACAGAGACCTACTGCAGTCAGTGCTGACTACCAAAGTTGTCAGATTAACACACTGGGGCAACTGAGCAAGGGAGGTGATTTCCTCTTCTCAGCATGCAACTCGATAGTGTTTCACAAATCACTGCTCCATGTCTGTTTTCTACTGTTGAATCTAAAAACTGCCTTCTGTATGTATTCATCTGTATATATCTTTATGGAACCAGATACACATAAATCGTTGCTTTACAAATCTCAGCTTCTTAAATACAGCTGTACATACCTGGCCTGATGACAGCAGCCCTGAGCACCTGGCAGCTCCCACTGCTGCCAGCAGCAGCAGCTGAATTATCGACACAGCCTTGGAGTCAGCTCAGGTACCAGCATGGGCACAACACAGGCAATTCAGGCAGACAGGGCACCATGCTCTAGTGATGACACCAACTACTACAAAATGTTCTGGACTGCCTGAAATAATATTTAAGCATTCTCACTTTCTCAAACAGGACAGTTGCATGCAGACAGGGCTCTGGAAATTATCTTTACCCTGTCAAGTCTCCTGAAACATGCCTAGGAAATGCTTGGGATGATATTGCTGAGTGGTGCTAACAAGTCCAACATGGTGGAAGAGCCTATACTAACAATTCAACAACACAGAGGGTCAGTGTCCAATCCTGAAGAATATTCCCAGCCAGGTTTCAGTGCTGCAGCATGAGCCTGGCTGGAGAAACCACATTTTCTTTCCTATCAATAAAGTATTAGAGACATATCTTTTCTTCAGCAACAACAGGAAAATAAAACCAGAGAAAAGCATTCAGATAAGATGAAAAACTGTGTTTCAGTGTTTCATGGTAATAGACACAGTATAATGAATATTTTTTCCAGATACTGTATATTTCATTCACACTTTAGGCAGCCCAGTGTTTCTGTGGTAAAGCTCCAACCAAACTTCACAGTTTGGTCTCAGAATAAATGAGTGTTTAATTAAAAGCTGCCAGTTACAGACAAGTTTGGGTTTATTTCTATATGAATGTTTAGTCAGTTAATGTGCTGGAAATTAGCATTTACTAATGGAAGGGTAACACATAGTCCTGAATGCGAGCGAAATAGAAAATAAAGGAAGGAAACTCACAAAGCAGTATTCCTAATGAAATGAAAAACATGATGCACAGTGATTTCAACTAGTCACCAGGTATCGAGGCCAACAGGCTGAGTTGCTCTAAATACAGGGATGTATATAAACAGGGATGAGGAAAGAGCCTTTTCACACTCCTGAAGCTTTCTTTACCGGTCTTCTCACACAGGCTTGGTGTGACAGTTGTTTAGAAAGGCTGAGGTTAAATATTCCGTTTCAGGGTTCAGGTTGTTTCCCCCCTTTCCTGAAGAGCAGCCTCTGTCTGTTTTTTCCTGCGGGGCGCACACCAAGCCCCTCTCAGCAGGGCTGGCTGTCCTCTCTAGAAGGCTTTCCCAGGGAAAGGTAGGCTGACCACCCTCGTGATGATAGCTACCACTTCCTCCGCTTGCAGTGAGGAAATTCAGCTTGACTCAGGGAAAGGAGCCCCCTCCTGATTTCCACAGACAGGGATTGCAGTAGTAAGCAATAAATGAATGGGGGAAGCAGAAGGCATTCTGGAGTGCCAAGGGGAAAGTACTTTGAGAGTGGTTGAAGTGAGCTGAAGGGATGGGTCTGAAGGGACTGCGAGAAAAGGGTGCAGGAACACGAAGCGTGGGGGAAGGGTATCAGAAAACAGAAAGTATCCTGTAAGTGTAGGCTGTAAAAGAGTGTGGGGTGTCCAAGTTGAATTCCGGATACAATCTCCAGATAGAAAATTATTGCAGTGCTAAGCCTCTAATTATTGCAGTGCTAATGTATATTAATTGCTAGTATGTACAGATATATGCATGAATTCTTGTAAAATATACTTATCATTGCAATATCAGTAGTTGATACATATACACTACATAATACATAACTATTTTTTTATATATTTAATGATTTTCAGGGTTTCAGCAGTTCAAGCCGGGTGTTAGCACAGTAGAGCTGCTCTTCATTGCCTACTGAACAAGCAGAAGAGAAAGCTCTGCACTATTTTCAAGAGTCAAAACACAAAAATAATTTTTAAAAAATGGAGCAACAGTGAGATTAAGAAAGTATGTCTGTCTCTAAAACAAATGGAAATTAAAGGCTGTCTTGAGGACCTTGCAGACTAACAGGGAAAGGTAGAAGACACCACAAGCTTAAAAAAGTTACCCAGTCTGGCGACAGGACAGCCGTTTCACCCTCCAGTACAGCTGGATATGATATTAGCAGCTTTTTCACATGCAGGAGTGTGAATTGTCCAGACACCCCAAAGTGCAAAAGGCAATGCAGTGTTGTAGCCATTTTCCTTGTGTCCATAAGCATTTTATCTAGTTGTCTACCTGTGTACAGGGATATAACCACATACAACATCCAAACACATATAATAGCTAGCTTAATGCCTGCTGAGCTTGAATACACACACATATACAGAGTATTTTTTGAGGGAACTACTGCCTCTTAATTTCCTTTGCATTTTAATAAAATCAGCCTTTTTGAAGAAGCTAATTGTGTAGAGCCTCTGCATGTCAAAAATCTCACCCATCTTACTCCAGTAAAAAACTGGAATACAACTTGCTTTTAGATTTCTCTGGCCAGGAAGACCTGAAGAACGTTCCCCCACCCAACATCATTTCAATTCATCTTTATTTTACTTTGCTAGAAAGTGCGTCTTTGTAACTGGCGGTGCTGGGTGAAGTGCCCTGCTGTGACATGAGACGTCGGGTTCTGTCAGTCACATCAACTGATGTGATGTGACGGAGCCTAATGTGATGGGACCAATGCCCTGCTGAATGTGTACTGTGTCACTGTGGTATTCATGGGCTGGTTTCCCTGAGAAAAAATGCAATGAAGGAAGCTGAGCTTCCCATGGCTGATGAAGCTAAATGATTTTGTAATTGAAAATGCAATAAGGTGTTTGCTGCGTATGCATGCACGAGTAGCATATTTGGTTTATTTTGCTTTTTGTTTGCAATGGCAAACAAATTATATCCAGTCATGAATTTTGCATAAGTTTTCTGTCCATCCTATAAAACTGTGGCAAGGGTCTATCTGAGGGTGGGGCTGGAGTGCTGCCTCTTGGAATGCTGCTCTGCTTGGGACAAATGCTGTTTCTGGAAGACCCATCCACTACTCCCTGATGGGTGCCATAGTGCCAATTTGAAGGTGTCCTCCTACAGCCCCTCCATGTTCAGAGCCAACAGCCACTGCTTTGGCTAGCAGCTTTTTCTCGCCAATCCTACTCTATGCCTCGATCCTCAGCAACAAAACATCTTGAGGCAGCTTGTCCTAGTGGCAGTCCCTCTCAGAATGCAAACTAGTCTCTGAAAAAGCACAATAAAGTTTACTCAGATCTTAAAAATGTTTTCAGAATACTTCCAAGGAAATAAACCCAGTAATCACCCATTAAGACATCACACTTAGCAGAAATGTTGGCATTTAAGGATATGACTTTCTCTACTCTTTTGGCAGTGACAGCCCTCAGATCTCTGTACCTTGTTCCTATTAGCAGTCCTTCCACATGAGACAGCCACAGGAGCTGGTGAAGCCCATAAAAGAAAGCAAGTCAGTCCTGTCCTCATCATCTGCCAGTAATACAGCTCCTAGTGAAACTGGATGGGTAATGAGAGTAAATTATCTCTTTCTCAAGCTCCAGGTGAGAACTGTAGCAAGTATTATTTATATCTTTTGGCTAAGTGCTCCACTCTGTGAAGTGTTGACCATCCCAACACTGCATTATCCATAATTTCACCACAGTGATCTTAAACAATTGCTCTGGCACTAAGCAGCTATTTCATTTAAGATAAAGCCAATTTTACAACAATTTTTCAAAATGGCTATGTTTACATGGGTCATCTCCATCACAGAGATGTTGCTGATTAGCTTTTCACTCCTAACCCCCTCAGTTTCTGTACATATTGGTCATGGTAGAAATGCACTCCTGTTTGTTATTCTCATTATGGAATAGTCCAGTAAATAGCATGCAGCAGTGTTGCAGGAACAGGGAAAACCCTTTGGGTTACATATAGGTATGGATGAAACATCTTGTGTCAGAATCCAGAGAAATGTGCAAGAAAGATGGTATATATATTCTGGCACAGTTCCTTAGAAACATGTCAGCCATACTGCTATTATACAAAAGCTCATTAAAAAAAAAAAAACCTAATAAATAAACTCCACATCAATTAAACCTATAAATTTTTATGTAGCTAAACAATCAATTTATGCTCCTACTCCATTTAAGAATCTCATGAGCATTGTATGTTCCATCACTGGAACTTCTTTGTTTTTATTTTACATTGGAAAATACTGTCTTAGAGAATGGTGGGCCAAGCACATCGAAAGGGAAAAGTAAGACAAAAAGCTTGCTTTTAAGGAAAGCAGCATTGCAATTATTTGTTTCTAATACCAAACGTGTTATCTCGGTAGAAAACAGAAAAAGAGCTGGATGGAGGAACACAGAGAGACAGAGAGCTAACCTGAGAACTGGAACTTAAAAGGGACTTGGAAAGTATCCATTTCAATGAGCAAAATTCACGAAGCCAATTCACAAGCCACATACAAAAACCAGAGGAAGTTGTGCATCCCAACAGTCTGAACATTGAGATGAGTGGCAGAGGGGTTATCAAAATGAACTCACATGAAATGCTGCTGCATGGAGCGCATGAACAACACCTTCCTCCACAGCCATATAAAGCTGCCAAACCACAGCATGGACTCAAGCAGGTTTTTAGAACTCTTACTTTAAGCCAAGTACAGTTTCTTGTACTTAGAACCATAAATTAGTCTCTTGAATGTAGATGACTGTCTCATTCTTCATGATGGGAAGATGAGCTGGCAGAAATATCATTCCTCCTGGGAAGTAAGTTCAAACACTTTCAAACTGGGTGCAAGGTTTCCCAGTCATGTGCAAGATCTCCAACCTACTAATCAAATCCCATTTTCCAAAAGGCAGACTTTCCTTTCTGACTGCACCACACCCCTTCCCCCTCAGGCCCTCACACCATGTCTCTGACTGACAGTGGCTGTGCACTGGGGTAATGACAGTGCTGCTGGGCACACTCCCAGGCCCATCACAAGGTTCAAATGTTGGAATGGTAAGGCTGCAAAGCCCTAGAGGGCTTTGGCTCCACGGTGCTCTGTCCAACTAAGATAAGGGCAGCCCTGCATGCATGTGGTAACATCACCTCAAGGCTATAAATAAGCTTTGTGGTGTAAACAGAGGTTCCTGGATAGGTTCTCCTACCCTTAATAGTTAGGCAATGTAATTGTTATTTATTTTTTAATCGTTCCCTTTGATTTAATTGCCTATATGCTCCCTAGGGTGCATTTTAATTACCAAACTACTGCTTTGGATCCTGGCTAAGTACTTCCACATAAAAGTGAGTCTTGAAATTCAGGAAAAGGTGAGTTCCTCATTGCTGGACAACAGCTGGCAGTGGCCCACAGTTTAAAATCCAGGATTTAGATGGTACAGGGGAAATTCTCTCGTTCATGGCATAAGTGGAAATGGTTGGTGGGAAGGAGGTTAAGGGGGTGACATCTACCTATTTTCTCCCTACCCATTAACGTGCTCAGATGGGTGTATTGGCCATGTTTCAGCACATGGGGCAATCACGGAGAAACTGTGTCCAACCCACGTTTCTACAATGACTGCTGCAGAGATCAAAGCTTGCAGGCAGGGATTTCCAGGAACGGGCTGTTCACTGCCAGCACTGCTCTTCTGGGATTTGGGACTGGTGGGTGCTGACATCGCAGCTGTGTTCTCCAGTGCTTCAACAGTGGAAGGGGAAATGGCAATCCTGGATGAAGAACATTGTCAGAGCATCATCAGTCTGACTCCAGAGGACAAGGAAATACTTCTGTTGTGGACATGGTCTCTGACAGGGTGCAATGAAATCGCCGCCATCTGAGATGGCTGAAATAACTCTGGGAGTTGTCCTGGAGGTGGGTCATTGGAGGGAACGGCTGTGCCTTGGCAAGAATATGACATGCATGATCTAATGGGCATTCTCCACCACCAGTATTTATGACTCCATGATTATAGGTAAGGAATGAGGTAGAGGATGACACAGCAGTTGATGGATTAGGATGCTCCTTAATTTTCTTTATGTTTCTTCAGATGGAAAATGAGACCTTTTAACCTTCTAGCAAGCTCCTTGCTAGGACTTCCATTGTGGATTCTGTAAAAATTAGGCTGTTTAGACACTTAAAGATGCTTATTCACCCTTTCTGCAAGTGGCTGTTAAATGATGCTGTTATGTTTATATCTAATATTTAGGCACTTGGATTCTGCTTGTGCAGAGACACTAGCAGCCCCAATGGGATAGGCAGTACTGCAGAGAGCAGTAAAGATGCTTCTGTCAGGGTATCTTGGCTAAGTCTTTGTTCAGAGCAGGATGGCAACTATAAATATAGATGTTGAGGGGTGAGTATGAAAATTAAAGGGTCAGTTACATTTACAAGGGAAAAAAAGATTCTGTAGCTTGATTAGTCTTAAGGCCATCTCAGATAAATATATTTTTTTTTCTTTCTATGATTATTTCTAAGACACTTGACTCTTCATTACAAGCAACAGAACAAACTCAGGTCTTGCTATGATATCCATTCATAATGTGCTGCTTTTCCCTGTTTCTCCCTATATGCAACTCCTCCTTTAGTTTCAACCTTGAAGCAATATCATATAATAAGAGAATAAGACTTTATTTCATCTATCTGTGTGCATATAGGCCCCAAATGCTTGGAGGAGGAGCAGTAAATATTATTTTGTCTGTGACTTTTAACAGGCAAAAGAAAAAGTGACAGCAATTATATTTGAAGTGTGGACATTGTACATAAAATAATTACATTTCATGGCTTTTCATTTTTGTGGAAAATAAATGCCATTATAAAAGTAGTTTCCATGGGGTGAGACTTTCAAAAGAGCCGAGCATCCACAATTGGGACCAGATTTCTAGAAGGCTTTAGCTCTGGCATAGAAATAAGTGGCCAGATGTCCATAGAGCTCTAAACACTAGATAGTGAGCATTTATAAAAATTTGGCCTGTATTTAAGAGCATAGATGGGAACTGAGCTCTTTGGAAAAATCTCACCTCCATGCTGAGTGTTGAGCTGGCTTGAAAAAAAGTCTTGGTCTGAGGCTGTTTTGGTGCGGGAATTGTTTTTTGTTTTGGGGTTTTTTGGTTTCATTTTGTTTAGAGATTTTTTCCTGTTGTTTTTAAAAGAGAACTGGTCTTGCATGTCATTAAGTTGTTTACTGGTTTTGTGCAACTTTTTGCTTCTAAGCACATATTTCAATTTGTCCATCCAAACAGTCCAGTTGCCTTTAAGCAATATTGATGTACTTAAAACTAAGCATGCCCTTTGTTGGGCTGGAGATTGAATTTACCATTGGAAATACCTCCCTGTTTAGCTGTGAAATGTACACTATCTTTACCAACAGGCCACATGTGTGGAGGAGGTGTGACTGAATGGGAGCCAGTCAGAGTAAAGGAAAGCTTATCTTGGTGTCTGTGTAACTCTGATAATGTCTTTGCAATAAGCTCTAAATATTGCAGTTGAGCCACAAATAAACATGAGAAAGTTGTTTTAGGTAAAGTAGTGACAACATTTCTTCTGGACCTGTGCAGCAAGAGTTGAGTAGGCCAGAAATGTGCTGGAGCAAGTCCAGAGAAAGTCAATGAAGCGAGTGAAGGGTCTAAAGATTAAGTCCTATGAGGAGAAGCTGAGGGAGTTGGGGTTGTTTAGTCTGGAAAAAAGGAGACTCAGAAGTGGCCTTATCACTCTCTACAACTACCTGCAAGGAAGCTGTAGCCAGGTGGAGGTCAGTCTCTTCTCCGGGGTAACAAGCGACAGGACTAGAGGAAATGGCCTCAAGCTGTGCCTGTGGAAGTCCAAACTGGACATCAGGAAGAATTTTGTCACTAAAAGTGTGGTTAAGCACTGGAATGGACTGCCCAGGGAGTTGGTGGAGTCAATCCCTGGAGGGGTTCAAGAAGTAGATGGACATGGCACTCAGTGCTGTGATCTTGTTTACAAGGTGGTGATCGGTCAAAGGTTGGACTAGATGATCTTGGAGGCCTTTTCCAACCTAGATGATATTGTGATTCTGTGAAAATGGACCTATACCATAAGAAACAGGATACCTGTATCTCAGAAAGAAAAAAAATAAATAAAAAAAAAAACAAAAAAAAACCCCAAACAAACAAAAACACCAAACCAAATCAAAAAACCCCCAAAAAAACTACTCAGGCTATAAAGTCTTTTCAGTGAGTTGTTCTAAAGAACAGTGAGAATGGGCACCCTCCATTCCCTCTGAAGCCTGAGTGTGGGTTGGAGCATTGAAGGGTAAGGTAATATATCTTCTATTTCTTTTAGAGGAATATATATCTACTTTAGGCATCAATTCAGCTTTGGAGAATAATTTAGTCATACTTGTAAATGGCATTCCAACAAAAAAGGTCATCAGATTTGACAGCATTGGATTGACTTATGGAAAACTAAGGCTGACTTTCTGGTGTTAAAAATGTTAACCCTTTTACAGCAGCTACTGATGCCAGGAATCTCCGACAAGTTCCCATGAAGGTGAGAGGAGATAGGAACTACTACATAATAAGCAGTTCATTCAGAAAATCACAGCAAACCTTACTTTGAATATTGCATCCTATATATAAGCCTAAAACTGTTATCAGATATTGAAAAGGCATGGACAACAGCTTTTGTACAGGATTGAATGGATTGCAGGTCAGGCGATCTCAAGGTTGGCTGATGGATGAGATAAACACCTCTCATCACTATGCTGGATCAATCCTTACTTAAGTGCTGGATTTATGACTGCTTCTCCCACCCATTTTCAGATTCTGTCATTGTTTCTGCTTTGGCTCTGGGCCAAATTAAGTTGTTCTACTATAAGTCAATGTTTAGAGCCCCAGGTCCTGGAGTAGAAAGTGATTTCACAACCTCTGCTCTCAATTAAAAGAAAATACAATTTTTGTGAATCAGTGTTTGTCAGTGTATAGCACGTACTGCTTTCACATGTCCGCTCCCTGTTCTCAGGGCTTTCAAAAAATGGGTCACTGCTACATATAATCCTGACTGGAATATTTTTCTGTAGATGACATGACCTGATTCTTAATTTCTAATTCTTCTGATCCCAACTTTTGAGAACAGAAAAAATAAAGGGACAGGATGAGCAGTTCTGTCACAGGCATCCAATTTCGCTTCACAGCTGAAGCCACCACATCTCACAGCCCCCATGATTTTTTGGAAGTGTTTCAGTGTTTTCGTTCCACAGAAAACTTGACATTTCATGGGCTGATGAGATTCCAATCAGGCAGCTACTGTGTTGAAATGCTACCCAGGCGTGGGTGTGGCCAAGCTGTGACAGAGAGGTCAGCACCTTCCAACATCTCCAGGTCTGCCAATCTCAGAGCTAGAGAAACCCACAGGGAACATTTTTTGTCTTCTACATAAACTTATTTTGGGAGCAGGTTTTTTTTCCAGCAGAAAGTAGCTAAGCATTTCCATATGATAGCTTCATTTTCTGACCATCAGCAGCACTATGCAGGCAGACTGCTGTGTCAGGCAGCTACCATGAACACGTGTCTTGGAGCTCCACCAAGCCTTTTTCCCATAGAGATATTGTTCATTTCTGCTGGAGGTACTGAACAGCACAGTAGCTCTTGCCAAAACACTTCCTTGTACATTTATTTAGCATGTATGAAATAACTCTTCCTCTAGCATTTATCCACCCCTATTCACCTGCCTTTTCTCTTTTTTTCTCATTGAAATATATTGTCAGTAGTGAATTAAAAAGGCAAAAAGTGTTGTTTAGCCTATCTGTAGAGAGAACACCATTAAATAGCATATGCAAAACTAACCCAGCCTAGCACTGACAGCTGGACTAATCATCACAAAAGTATTCAGCATGAATGTCTTTCCATAGATAGGTCGACAAAACCTCTATGCACACTCTTTTAACCTCATGTGCCAACAGATGTTGTGTCCATGCAGACCTTCTGTGGCCTGGTAAGAAAAAGCTTGGGTGCAGCAGCATGACTCCTTGTTTGAGCATCCAGAAGCACTGATCTTCCTCTGGTTAGACAGGCAACCATTACAGCAAACTCTCCAACAGGAGCAGAACCTTGCAACTCCAAAGCAGGCATTTAAGTGGGAGGAGCAGCCTTCTCTGCCTCTCTTACTTAAATTCTTGCACAAAACTTTTACTTGAGGAAAAGTGAACCACAGTCGCAAGTTCCGAATTCAATAGAATTTCTAAATCCAGAGCAAAGGAGTTCTGCTCTCATGCTAAGAGCCTGGTAATCTTCACTAAGAAAAAATCTTGATCCTTGAAAGGCCTGTGAATAATATCACAGCTGAAAATTTTTCAGGGATATTAATTTGCCATCTGAAAACAGATTCACTGATGTAAAAATATCTTGAAAGACAATGTTACAATATATCAAGGCAATAATTCAGAAAAATACACTTAGCTGTCATCAACATGAAGCAATTTGATAAAGTCAAATAATTACCTGAAATTACATTTACTGGAGTTTTTAAATGGCTATTTTAATTTATTTAATATTTATCTGGGATTTCAGTGTCCCGATCTAAAATTTCAGCTTAGATTTTTCTCTTGCATGGAATTTGAAGACTAAATTTTTAGTATGAAGAATTACTAATGGAAATAAAGTTTTTATTCCGATGTGTAGCTGTGCAGCGCTGGGGCCTGCTAGAAGCTAACAGAAATGAAGCACTTAAATACTGCCATAGAGGAGGAGACTCCCTTCCTTCTTCTGTGATTTAATCTGCCCTTGATTTGAAGAGTATCTTTGAAGGACTGAATATATAAATAATGATCACATAATACACTTAATAAGCAGTCACTTGCTAAGTGCTGTCTATACAGTTACTTCTAGCTGGAATGCTGGTCCTGAATATTTGAATTCCCTCTTTTGCCTTTTACCTCTTTCTTCTCTGCCAAGTTACAATTTCCATACTGGGTAATATCAACAGTGGTGGGAATAATGCTTCTAACTTCATCTCCACTTCTATTAAAAACAAACGTTTCCACATAAATCTGCTAATGTAAGGCATGGTACTACTTACATTTTTTTTCCCCTGTTAATGATGAAAACAAATGAGTAAGATTTATCTCTTTGACAAGTCATGTGGGTGTGAATCTTTAATTAGCATATAACAGGTTTAGACTTCAAGTCCCTATAGGCGTGGGAATCACTTAAAGAAGAAAATCCCACTTGGTAAATCTTTGGCTTAGGAAGCCAAGAATGTTATTTTAAGAGATACCTGTAAAGATGAAGATTGCAATCTTTGTGCATGTCAAGGTAAAAAAGCAAGCTACTTCATCTCCCAGAAACTCGGTGACCATACTTTGATGACAAGCCAGATGGCAGCTGTTCCCCAAGCCTGGTGCCAAGAAAGATGATTGGAGCTGCAATTTACCTTCCGTGGTGAAGCTCAGTGCTGGAGCATACCACAGCTGCGGATTTGGCTGCTGCCAGTAGGTGTGTGCACAGTTGGTTTCCTCCCAATTTGGATTCATCAGGTAAGAGGCTGTATCAGTACCCAGCAATTATGAAATTGGCATGCGTTGGATTGTTTACTCACAGTAATATTCCTACTGGACTTTATTAAAACACCATCTGTTGTCAGTACAGACAAAGAATCAAACCAGAAATATCCACGGAGAGAGAGAGTGAGTGTGTGCATGTGTGTGCGTATGTTCAGCTGTGTTGCAGGTTCAGGTCACATTTCATATTCTCTTTTCTTCTTTCCTCTTCCTTTACTGGTAGCTTTTCATAAAATGCCTACATTCCTAATCAATTTTTTCCCCTCTCCTAATTTCCTAGAAAAAAAAAATTCGAGTGGAAAAAATAAAAACTGGTCAAAGGGAAGTTATACCTCTGTGAGTCATTCTGCAATGGCAATAAATGAGTCTTTGCATATGGGTGAAACAACATTAGCTTTACTACAAATTAAGGCTGAAATGGTTGAAGAAAAAGTCATCTGACTGAACAATGTTCAGTTAGAACAAACTTCTGAGTTAATGTGTAGTATATAGGGTGAGTAAAAAAGGATATCTGCCAATAATAATATCTTTAGGGCTTGAGAAAAAAGGGGACTAGCTTTTACAATCAGCTGTTTGCTCTTGGTTACTTTTTTTTTTCTTTAATCTTTCAGATGGGGATCAGATATTCTTAATACACAGCTGGTCTCCACAAACGGCCAAGGATAATTTTTCATATACCTACATATAATTCCAGGTGAAATTAATTAGCTGGAATTCTTCTTCAGGTAACACACTATTAAAATATGATGCAAGTAATTAAAAATGCAAATACTGGGAAGAGAACAGTAAAACTTAGATATGTCATTTCAGTCCTACAAAAAAGCATCTGTCAATTTAGATCTTTAGTGCATGCACTCACACATACACATATACAAAAAATCCCTTTAAAAATAAAAATGTAAACAAGTCCCAGCTCACATTGTAAGATTAAAGCTGTAATAAAGGCAGAGAACACAAGCCAAGAACATCCCCCGGGAGAAGGAGGAAAGTGCGTTAAAATGCTTGAGTTGTTTATGAACTAAATGTTTGGAGCTCTCTCAGTGCTGAATGAAGGAGTTGGGGTGTTTTAGAGGACCCACAGGGAGGTTATTGACTATTATGGGGAGTCACTAAAGCCTGTTTTGCTCACTATACCCAGCCATCAGGAAGAAAATATTAGTCCTATAAGTGCCTGCAATCTACCACCTGTGGTGGGATTGTGCATAGTCAAGAGGGAGGGGATTTGCCCCAAATATGAGCCATCCTTGTTGCATTATTTAATTTCATCCTCATGGGGACCTAAGTTCTTCCCTAAGTTAAAGCCACAAAGCCATTGCAAAAGTTTGACTCTGGGCAGGGTAGAGCATAATTTCCATGCCTAAGGTATAATTCTCTCCCTTTGTTTCCGTCATCATTATCACTGCTCCTCTACCAAATTACTCAAGCCCTGTGTGCTTAAGTCTTGTAGCCCACTCTGCCTAAATGGACCCACTGCATTAAAGCAGTTACCTCTCTAGCAATAAAGCCCCCAAAATCTATGCACTTGTTTTTTGAAACTCACGGAGGACTAATATTCCTCAAATCAGAAAATTACAGTACTTTACTTTTGTGCTTCAGCTTTATGTATCTATTTATTCTCCTGATGGAAGGAATGTAACATTTTGCCTTGATTTATTTATGTCCTATGTAGACACTTCTTTTTTTTTTAAATCATCTTAATAATAATAATAATCGCAGTAGTCAGTCACTGGAAGAGGTTGTGGATGCCCCATCCCTTGGAAGTGTTTTAATGATTTGACAGTCTTCATTTGCTCTGATAATACTTACAAGCAAAAACAAGACTTCTCAAAAGTGCCAAGCTTTCTGAAGAAGAAGGAAGACAGTTCCCATAGCAAAATACATTTTTATTCTGTGTATCCACTCAGCCTCCAAGCCTCCTCTATGGAGGTGGTGGGCAGGAAAGAGAGGGAAAAATAGAGTAAACACATAAAATGGAGCTGCCAACTGTTCCACAACAGAAAGGTTTTTATGGCCCACAGGTCCGTTAGAAATTCAACAGAAGCAACTAATTACAAGAACCAAACAATCTTCCTCCCCAAAGTGCAGCACACAGAAATGACCTGTTAGGAAGATGGATGCCAAATATGTTTGCCAGCGGGGCCAGGGTTTGCCCCGCACTGGAGCTGGGAGGGCACTGCTGGCACACAGGCTGCCTCCTGCCCTACCTGTGCAGCAACACTTCCAGAACAGTCTGCCACGCTGTGCACTGCAAACATGCTGAGCCTGTATAACATCTGTGCCAGCACTTCTGCATCCTTATAAATCATTTCCCAGCTCTTGCTGGGGCAACAAGGAAGAAAATGTTGGCATATAAATGTAAATCACTGTATGTCCTATGGAATAGAATAATAATCGTGTTGATTTACCAGCCATGCACTGTTCCCAGGGATGGATGGGAAATATTGGCAAAGAAAGGACTGTACTTACAGCAAAAGAACAGGTTTTCTGAACTATATAAAAATGGTTGGAATAATCAGATGCTTCTGTCTAGGAAACTTGTTTTCTGTTAGACTGAACATGAGAGCTTCACCTCATTGCTGGTTGAAATGTAATTACTGCACCTCTAGTCATGTTAAAAATAAAAGTGTCCAGAGAGGTTATTTAATCAATTACATGGTGAGCATAGATGGGAATTTTTTTCCCCCTCCTATGTGGGGTCATGGATATCTCTGAAGTCACTGGCTACATACATTCCCTGTGCATTCAATCTCAACTGAGGTCAATGTTAAAACTTTCACTGGGACCAAGGACCACCAAATCTAAAGCAATTTTTTGGACCATAACTGTGAAGCCTGTGACCCACTTTGCAGGGGTTTTTATGGTTTTTTCCTCTCACATTTTTATTTAAGACAAGCTCACTATCATGTTTAGTGTCTTACCACCTACAAATGTGTTATGAAAAGAACAGGGTAATTCTAGCACACAGTAAGAGCATCAACCTAGAGCTACACCAATGGGAGGAAATGCACACTAGTCAATTCATACTTTCTCATTAGCTTCCAGCAAGAACAATTTGTTTAATTTTCCATGTCGTATTGACCACAATAAAATATGTAAAGCAATTTTACAAATGTTTCAGGATTTTGTGGGAGACTGACAGACTGCTTTTCTTGCATGATGCTAACAATTCCTATCAAGATATACAAAGACATTTCATAGTACTATTATTCCCTCAAAATTCCCTATGTTCTACACCTGCACTTTTTGAACACCCAACCACCCAAGCCCACATAGTCTAGTACATTTCATCACATTATCTCTTCCAGTTGTGCTGCTGAAGTTGAAAAACTTTTTTGTCACACTGCGCACCAGGGGCTGAATTCACACCCCAAAGCACAAGCAGAGGTTTGTGAAAAATCATGTGATACAAAGTTTTGTTCTAACGCATCTAGACCCAAGTGTGAAAAATATACCTATATGTACCACCTGTGAAATAGCACATTGTATTTCAAAGCAATACTGTAGCGCTAGTCTGAATACCTTAAAAGTAATTCTTTCTGGTTTTACCTATATTTTTATGACAGATATTTTTGTGGATTTTCTTAGGTTCCAGTATTTTTTCCATGTATATGGCTCTTTTATTGTGAAATTTTTGAGTGCGTGCATGGCTGAAAGCAGTAATGTTCCAGGTCAAAATTGAAAATTATGTAAAAACCATAAGATGTTTGTCAAAACTATGTCAAACAAAAGCTGTGATAGCAGGTATTATGCTTGGTAACAAATTTTCCATAAAAATATACACAGAATAGTGTATGTACTACTTTGTTCTTATGTACTTAATTCTTCTACTTTATACAGTATTATTATATACAATTATTATATAGTATTTCATGATCGATCAGTAGTTCTTACCGTGAAGATCACTAAAGGCCAAACAAAGCAAGGCAAAAAGTATGCAAAGCCAAATATCAAAATCTATTTTTACAATTAAAATAGTGCCAGAATAGCTCTAATGCGTAGCACCCTTTATTTTAATGCCTCAGGTGAACAATACCACACAGTAAATTGCACAGCAATCAGGGAATCCAGAATGATGAAAAGATCATATAGTATTTCAAGAAGTTAAACCTTAGGCTTTCCAACACATCTCAGACCCAAAAATATTCTTCTTACTTGACATAAATTACTTGAATTTCCATCAAATAATCTAATCAATTTATATAAAATGCATTTCAGGGTGGGACAAGTCATCCTCTGGCAGTGCTGCAATGGAACCAAATAACTTGTTTAGGCTAGAAATTAAGTTCAACCAACTTTACTTCAGACCAGCAGCTAGGATGCAGGAAGAATGAATTTCGGAGCATAGAGGAGTTCTACAGAAGTTACTTTGCTGTTCACTAGAGATGCAGACTAACAAAAATAATTAGCTAGTTTGGGTTTTTTTGAGAGAGTTCCTGCTCAAGGTGGAGAAACTGTATACAGCTTGGGGTTTGCAGGTTCATATGCCCAAACTGAACATAATTTTTAAAACAGTTATGCCAGATACACATGTTCATTACCTCAGAGTCCATGCCCCAGAATTAATTAAGCACAGTTGAAGAAATGGAAGCTAGGTGTATGGGTCTTCATTCTTACCACAACAAAGAAACCTGGCTGACTACCACTGGTCTCAACCCATCTTTTCTCAAAGGGAAATGCATTTCCTTCTTCTCCTGCAGTTCTCCTATTGCTGATGACAAGTATGTCCCCCTATCCACCACTGGATAAAGAGGTATTCAGTACTTACAGCACCACAGCTATAATCCAAACTTCACACTCTGTTTTCTAATAAGAAATAAAAATAAGAAAACTAAATCATCAGTGCCATTTGGCAGATGTTTGAAAGCTCTGACAAGCAGATTTAGAGCCAATGGTCAGGCATTTTTGTTCTCATGTGCTCATACGCATCCTTTGTAAGAAAGACACAGCTGCACAAATTCTGTGCAACACTTATAATACTGCCTATCACCTCACAGTCTACTTCTACCTCCAAAAGACAACAGGTGAATGGAAATGAACATAAGACCCTCAGGTTTGCCTACCTAACCAAGCTCACCAGCATATCAAAGATAGGTTTTCATTGGCAATGCAGCCATCAATGAATTTCAAGCTCTTTTCTCAATACCTTATGCCTCATTACTTAATGTCCGACTTGAAATCAAGCTGGTGAGGTAACATATGCAGAAGTTAAAGTAAAACCATGTCTGGATAAGGCCATCTGGTAATTCTCATATCCACACAAATAGACCAAACCTTATAAATACTCAATAAGATAATTCTCATAAATATCATTTTTAAAAAAAGACATTGCTATTTATTGTTGTTACTCTAGCTATTTTAAAAAGTCATGGGATAAGCTCAGACAAAAAGGTGTTAGGAGACACATAAAAAGAGAAGAGGAGAGAGGGAGAGAGAGAAAAAAATACTGTGTTTTTGGAAATGAGTCACTTTATTGAAGAAATAAACATTTCCTACATAAATGAAAATACTAATCACTGCAATTTGCATAAAAGCTCTGTCTACGGAATCTGAATAAGAGACATTTCTCTGACTTCTGTGTTTTCCCTGCTCTCTTTTTATTTATAATTTATCTGTTCTTCTGTTCTACTGATTGAAATAAAGGAAAACTCAAAAGGTGGGGAGTCAGGCACCTAGGAACTGTAAGCTAAAAAATAAAGCTTTTTCTGTTTTTTAAAAAAAGCCAAACAAATCATTCTAAGGAAATCTCAGAATAATCCCACCCGTTACCATGTCCTCATTCTCAGCCATTACAAATGGATTTGCTTCTGTTGGTGAAGCTGTGATTTGTGCTGGGATCTTTTAGAAGACCTAACTCTGAACTCTGGTATTCAGATTTGCTACAATTCTCCATGGCATTCAGGTATGTGTGTCTGGTTGTCACGTCTTCCACCCCTATAGGCATAATGCCAGTAGATACTATTAATAATATGTCAAAATTAAAATGCATTTAGATTCATAATTATTTTGGTGTTCATATTTTTGCATTTATTTAAATACAGAAACATGACACTAGATTGAGAGGACTTTGAGCTTTAAAATAAATATTTTTCACACCATTTTTGCTTCTCTTGATTCTCCTTTCTTGATTCCCTCTTTTGCGAATTTATACTTTGCCTGATGCACTAAGTTCAGCAGAGAAGATATTTCCAGCTTTTCTGGAAAGATGGGACCCCAAGTCCTGTTTTGCTTTTCTATCTTGTAAATATTTTGACAATTGTTGCAAAAAAATGTGTATATATGTAGGTACTGCATGTTCATTCATTGATTATCAGCAAAAGCCTAGAAAATCTCTCATGAAAATACAATAGAGAAAGGACGTTACTTGAAGTTTTATCTTCATCATCTCCAATTTAAATGAAAAGTCTTTTAATGTGGAGTAAATCCTGATCAGCAATGGCAAAATTCTGCTTCTGCTACCCCATCCATCAATTTTCATTCTGAAATACAGCTGAGTTTAGCAGTGCTACAGGGATTTTCTCTGAGGACAACAAAATATCCTGAAGAGAAGCAAATAGCTGTGGTATATTGCTGCTTTGTACCAAGAAGGCACCTAAGTTCACCACGTCTGGTGTATAAGTAGCATTTATCTGTGCTGTGTGGGTGCAGCCTAATGACCAGGAAGCAGATTCTCACCAGCAATTATACTGACATGAGTCAATGGTCATTGGTCAGAGACATAGCAAGGCTCCTCAGATCCTGGTGTTTAACAATAGGCCCTTTGCCTTGAATAATTACAAATCTTAAATGGCTGACACATCTTAATTCATGAGATCCTGGTGTGTATAATTGGATAGAAGTATGAACTTGATTACATTAGTGAACTTGCTTTCCAGAGGGGGAAAAAAAGTGATAACAGGCTTCATTGTCATCAAAAGGTAAAGAAATGTGACAATCTGGGAACCAGTTTTAGGACCCCATCTGCTAAACCAGAGAGAAATCAAGATTTTACAGTTCTATAAATATTTTAGTGTATGCCATCATTTATGAACTCTGGCAGCTATCATAAAATCTCTCTGACTTTTGTTACAACTGCATATAAGGCCAGAAAATTGCATCTCATGGTAAACCATAAAAACCTAAGTAAAAGCACCATTCCTTTCAGTATATTCTAAAAATATACAACCTCCCTGTCAGTACATGGCAGGGTTGTTACCATCCCAAGACGCCTGTTTCTCTCTCATTTTTTTTTATCTGATCTTACCCTGGTCTTTTCAAACCCTTTTGTATTTCAGTATCCTTTTATGTTCCATAAATAACAGCCATCACAGTATAACAGCTGAAATAGCTTTTACTTTGTCACAACGTACTGTAAGCAAGAGACACTTGGGTGATGCTAATGCCCTGGATACAGGAAGAATTTATGCGGACCTTTCCTCTAATTGTTCCTGAAATGATTTTCATTCAGTGGTGAGTTTCTTTAGAGCCCTGAAATAGAGCTAGCCTCAGAGCAGGTTTTGATGCTTTAATCACCCAAGTAGAAAACCTCAGTAAAAAAAAGGAAATAAATAAAGAATTATGCTGAGATTAACAATGCTCCTTAAACTCCCAGTCCTACCCTGTGGTACAAAGTGTCTCTAAAAGATACAGAGATCATGAATCTTCAAGTTTTTGATTGCAGAGGCTATTCTGACGTTCTAGGTAGCATCTGCACAACTTGAATTATAAGACAATATTGTCTGAAATAACCTGCTAGTCTGAATAATAGTAATTTACATTTTATCTCTACAAAGTTTCTAGAATACATTTACTTAAACATGTTTGGGGGAGGTGGTTGGGGGGGGAGGAGGTGTGTGTGTGCGTGTGTGTGTGTAGCCAGACAAGAGAAGAGACAATCATTCTATTAAAAATAAATACAGAAGTCAACGGGTTGTCAAAGACCCTTAATTCAGGAAAGATATTTGCCAGATTTAAGACTGAATTTCAGCAGATGCCTACACAGCACAAGATCTGAAACCTCTGTCACCTCATTTGCAGAGGCAAAACAGAAAGGCATGCGTTGAAGTGACTGCACATGTAACTATTTCCAAAATAAATTCACAAATCAGATTTCTGGCATATTCATTACACACCTGATCTGGGCATTTGCCTTTGCAAAGGCAACTGGCTAAAGCACTGCACGTGTTGCTTCTCCTTTTTCATCCAACAAGGCTTCTTGTAGCTCCTAGCATTACTATGTCTTAGGACATGCATTACTTTTAACCAAACCTATGCTTTGATCTTTCATAAAAAATACAGAGTTGTCTCACATATATATAGATGGATATATATGTACATATATGTATTTATATATGCACATTTTGTGCTGTATAAATCAATATATATAAGGTATTTTTAGACAGTATGGTAGCTATCAGGCTGCATGCTTCTTGTTTCATAGCTCTCACAACAGCACAAAACTCTCATTTACTGGAAGAGAAAGAGGTAAAATTTAAATGAAGGGGCTAAGGGAAATGACCAAAATGTAAATAGGTAAACACTTTATCTGTAAACCAGGAAGCTCTGATATAGTCCATCCTGTGGGATCAGTGCCCACTCTCCCTTTAGCAAATTGCCCTGGACTGCCTACCAATTTCAGAGCAAATTGATAGAGAGTTGTGCTGGTGTTGGCTGGAGTGGAGTTAATTTTCTTCATGCTGGCCAGCATGGGACTATGTTCTGGATTTGTGCTGAACACAGGGTTGATAATATCGAGATGTTTTGTTATTGCTGAGCAGGGCTTGCACAGAGACAAGGCCTTTACTGCTTTCTGTACTGCCACACTGGCAAGGGATTTGGGGGTGATTGGGAGCTTGGGAGGAGATACAGCCAGGACAGGTGATCCGAAACTGACCAAAGATATATTCCATATCACATATATCAGTATGTAAAAATGAGGGGAAGAAGGAGAAGGAGGGATGTTTGAAGTGATAGCGTTTGCCTTCCCAATTACCTGTTACTTGTGATGGGGCCCTGGTCTCCTGGAGATTGCTGAACACCTCCCTGCCCATGGGAAGTAGTGAATTAATTCCTTGCTTTACTTTTCCTATTAAACTGTCTTTATGTCAACCCACAAGTTTTCCCACTTTTGCCCTTCCACTTTTCTCTCTGATCCCATTGGTGTGGGAGTAGATATGTGGCTGACTGGGACTTGGTTGTTGGCTGGAATTAAACCATGACAAGAGTGTAGGAGCAACACTGGTAATAAATCCTAATGGTGATAAGAAAATATACATATGAAAATATATGTGCAAAACTTATAAACAGCTTCACTTAATACTCTCATATATGTATATGCTGTTTAAGATACAACACTCTTTGTATCTTAATAAGTAATTCTAAATAAAAAAATTTCTTTAAAAAATTAAAATATGAAAATCAATCAATCAATCAATCAATCAATCTTTCTGCTGTTGACAACTCAGCCTTTAAAATTAAGATCCCTTTTCCCCAGCTCATACAGGTTCTAACTCAAATGTAGATTGAACTTTCAATTCTTGGGACCTTCAATTCAGTGGGATAAATTCTTCATGTCCCATGGCTGGTGTTAGAGCACAAGTCCCTCACCATTACACTCTGTGCAGAGAGCCTACACACTGCTTGGATTGCTCTTGACTTGTGGCTGATATAGGATGGGCTCCCTGTTCATCTGCTAATGCACATGGGATTTCTGAGGAAGCAGCAGGACAGTCATTCTAGCTTGACCCTATAACACTTTTTGTTGTCCCTTCTAGCTTCCACTTCAACTTCTTTCATCACCATCAGCTCCTGCACTACCTAGTAAGCAGTGGCACCCTCATTTGCCTGTAAGTTTAACACTGTAGTTGACAATCAAGAAACCAAGAGCGCAAATGAGCTTTCAAATGTACTTCATTTCAGAACAAAAAAACCAAAAAACCACACAAAAATCTAAAAGCAAGCACCAGGTTTTCAGAGGAAAATGCAGTTTGCTTTGTTTGTTTAATGACATAGTTATTCATTTATTTCTACACTTCACTTGAAAAGCAAACAAGAGCATGTTTAGTTGCGGAGAAGTTTGTGCAGTCCTACTCTAACAAGATTCGAACCCCCAGCTCTTTGCTGCAATGTCACATCTGTTTGGAAACTACATGGAAGCACCGTTAAAGAACATAAGAAAGGGGGACCCACGTACCAGCTCACATCACCAGCAATCACTTTGAACTGACACATAACAGTGGGCTGGTGTGAAAATAATAGACAGGGAAATGATGGTGGGGCCTAGAAATGCCTCCACGAGGAGGAGAGCAACCTCAGGCTGGAAAGCAAGTAGTCACCTCAGCCAGCATCTGTGGGTTGGATGGTGCAAGTCCAAGCCTTCACTTTATGAAAAAAGTCAATTCTGGTTTCCAGCTAGAGAGGAGTTGCTTAAGCCAGGCACAATTATTCAGCATAAGCTTCCCTCTGTGCCTCCTGCTGTGTCATGGCTGGACCATCCAAGTACTGGCATATCATCAGTTGAGGCAACTTATTTGGTGAGTGATATCTTGATATTTTCATATGTTTCCATCATCATGAAATCCACCTGGAGTCCTGAGTCCATGGACCTGTTGGAGAGCATCCAGAGGAGGCCACAAAAATAGAGGGCTGGAGTGCCTCTCCTATGAAGGAAGGCTGAAAGGGTTGGGACTGTTCAGCCTGGAGAAGAGAAGGCTCCAGGGAGACCTTAGAGCAACTTTGCAGCACCTGAAGAGGACCTATAAGAAAGATGATGACAAACCTTTTAGTAGGACATGTTGTGATAGAACAAGGATAACGGTTTAAAACTAAAGGAGGGTTGGTTTAGATTAGATATAAGGTAAAGATTTTTTTACAATGAGAGTGGTAAAACACTGGAACACAGTGCCCAGAGAAGTTGTGGATGCCCCATCCCTGGAAATCTTCAAGGGCTGAGCAACCTGGTCTAGTTGAAGAAGTCCCTGCTCATTGCAGGGAGGTTGGACTGGATGACCTTTAAAGCTGCTTTCCAGCCCAAACTATTCAGTGATACTGTAATTCTATTTTATTATCATGCTGATAGTACACAATGATGGTAGAACACAAGTTTATGTCATGAGTCATTTCTGAAGGTGATTAACTCAGAAATAAGTCAAAATATGGAAGTTTCAATGGCTGGGGAGAGATTACATCAAAGAAAACTGCGCATGTGGAAAAAGTAGATGCAACACCAAAGACTATGTAAAAATGGTAAACAAAATTTAAAAAGATAGAGACCAAAATCAGACATCATTCCATATTTGTATATTTGCACTCTGGGTGCTGTGTTGAGGCACCTTATTAATGAACTTTGACACGTGACTTCACTACGTTCCACTATTTTCTTTGGGTATAGTGTGTAACTATGCATAGTGTAACTGTGCTTGAGGATATTCTTGCTGTAAGGAAATAGCTGTAAACTGCATTTCTAACTCACAAACTTTCAAGAGGTTTGGCCTATTCAGACCTGTTTAATTAAAATGCCCCTTTTCAGTCATCATCTTGAAGACTGTTGACACCAATACACTTTTTTTTAAAAGCTTGATGAAATTTTCCAGTTTTTCCTTGCATGGCTTTTGATTTATTGTTAGTTTATTTCGACACTTTCAGGGACATATCCCCACTGGCTTTTACTTGGTATTCAGAGAAGCTATCTTATCATAGAAATTAATTGAGTTTATGTTTTCCAGAATACAATTGTTTGATGGCAAAATTCAGCATAAAACTCACAGATGTTTTCTTCTCTCCATAGAGAACTAAGTTTATGGTCATGAAAAGCAATCAGCTGATTGCTGTAAAAAGTCCTGTCATGTAAAAATACTGAGATTACCAAACTCAAGCCAGAAGAATTTGACTCTTATTATTGCTAAACCCGTAACAGAACTTTTTTCATAGATTCTGTTTAACCATAAATGTTACATATACTTTTAGAAAATTTTCATGCTACCAGGTTTATTTTAGTAAAAGCTGTTCCAGGAAGTAATCTTTTAAACTAAATATTTAGCAAAAGACTACAGTAAGAACATAAACATTTCAGCCAGTGTAACTAAACCATTCAACCAAAGAAAATGTTCTTCTAATATTTAGGTAGAGAAAATTAATAAAGCATGTCATTCCATTAATTACAGCTGTTCATATTTCCTTATAAATCCATCAAGAATGTCAGCAGTCCAAATTTCATCATTTCAAAGATCTGAAAGGAAAAATCCTACCCTAAAGTTCAATAAGACCTTCTAATAAAGAAACAAGAACTGATGAAAATCAAAGACACATTACCCTTTAAGGATTTATTGAAAATGGTCTTCCTGAAATCAATAAAAATTTCCCTAGATAACTATTCTTCAAGTCTTGCAGAATTTTCCAACATTGACCCCTATTGACTGAATATAATGGGAACCTTCTCCTTGGTATATGTGAACAATGGATCAAAACCTCACTTTAATCAAGCCTGTTGTCCAAACCAGCTCAGGAATCCAACCACAGCATAGATAGAACAGGTTTAATTGTAGTTATCTGCTTGATACTGGGAATATGTTCTTCCATTAATAAATAATGTCGGTCTTCACCTACTGGAGAGTAGGAGTGAAAAACTTTGAAAGAGGGAGCACAGAAAACACTCAAAGCCCTTAAAAAAGGAGTTTTCTGTATAAAACCACAAAGGACTTTTTGAAACAAAAAATAATAAACACCTAACATCTCATATTTAACTATGACATTGAAAAGGTATGAAAATACAACAATGAACTCAGCAACAACTGGGAATGCCAAACACAGGCTTACAAAGACTTTCAGCAGAAAATATCAGTGTATGTATATGATAATGGTGTAGGGCTTGGCTGAAACAGGGCAGTTGTGCTTCTTGGTGGTGTTTATATCCCCTTCATCTACTCACCATCTCTGTCTCATCATGGGGCTTGTTTTTTTTTATTTTTTTCCCTTAAATATCTGTGCAGAATGGACCTGTAGCCAAGTTTTGAGCCTGCACAGATAGATTGCTTCATCCTGTGCCCTCAATGCCCAAGCGACTTGCAAACACACTGTACTCCCACCTCAGCTGTTAGTTCCCATCTGAGTTTTTTTCTGGTTTGGTTTGGTTTTTGCTCCAGAAGTTGTGTGCCATGCCACATAAACGCTGCCAAGTGGTGAGTTGCATGTTTCCATTCTGTAGCTCCCTTTTGTTTCAGTACATCTGTGATCCTAAGACTACATTTCCTCCATGCCTCATTAATATCTCCAGATTGTTGTTATCGGGTCTTTTCTACCTCCTATCTTTTCCAAATTGTATTCACATATTATTTATTCCATCTTCCAGACCGTTAAAAAAGATGCTGTAGCAAAGTAAACCATATGACAATTCCCACAAAAACTCAAACTCCCTATGTCAAAAACCTGTTGTCATTCATTCCTACTTTCACTTTAGAAACTTTTAACCACTTTGAGCCCATGGAACAGTGTTCCCATTCCTACCACCTGGCATTGTTTTCCAAAGGCATTTTTGTGAAGCACACATCCTAATATTTTCTTAACATTCAGAAATATGACCTCTGTCCTCTTCCTTTTGTCTTCCCTTTCTACCATAAAGCTGAGAACAGTCACACAACACACATTGCTGTGGCACAGTTCGGAACAGGTTCTTCCTACTCATGTAGTATTCTTTGCTACCATTTTTCAGATTTTCTGTAGCTCCATCATTTTACCAGACAGATTACATTTACTGGATGCTAAATGACTGTACTTCTCTATCCCCATGCTCACTCCCTCTGCACTTTACAATGTAAACTTTACATATCTATTTTATTCAGGGGCCAGTGGTCTGGCTTTGAAAACTACCTCTGAGTGGTTCACTATATATACAAATTTCCTTAAGATGAAGTAGCTGCTGATCTGTGCATTTAATTTTCCCAGGTATTTATTTATCTGCATTTATCAATATCCACACCAGCTATGATCTTCATTGCTCCTTAATTGCCCATACTCTTTTATTTCCCTTTAAATGATAGATTCAAAAAAAGCAGCTTAGTGGTTCAGTCATATTAAAATCATAATTGATTTTGCCTCACTCCTCATTTATTAATGGACTTAGACTACCTTCTTGCTAATAAACCTCCCAGTAATGAGTTTAGTCCACAGAGGATATATTTCCACCTCAACAAACCACCAAGCAATTTAGGACAGTTGGTAGTCTCTGCTTAAGGGAGTCCGAAAACTGGAATAGAAATTTATGCAGGCCATAATTAAAGTACTTTCTGGGAGCTGTGTGGGGAGTTTACCGACATTCTTTGCACTGTGCCCATCTGTGGTCAGTGTAATTAATCCTTGCCTCGCAATCCAATGAGAACTAATTCTCACTGACAATTTTTGATAATGATAAGACCTGAAAGGCTTATGCAGTGATCAGACTCTGGTTATGTTCTTCCTCTGTACAGAAAAGGTTTGCGAAGGTGATGAGGACAGATCTTTTTGGAGCTGCTCAGCATTGGAGAAGGCATGCTGACAGCAGAAAAGCCATTTGCTGGGATAACAGCTGTTCCAGATGTATGAAAAGCCAAGCATGCACAGAAAAGTCAGAAGCAGAACTTTACCAGTGCAGAGTTACAAGAGAAGATTACCTCATGGAAGTAAAATATAAATTGTTTCTACTGGAATTACTTAATTGAAAGCACAATTATACATTTGAGGGAGGGAAGGTCATTGGTCTGAGGGATAATACACTGCGAGACAAACCAAAACTCTGAGATTGCGAAGGTTTAATCATGCCCCTGTCTGTGTTTAATGACAAATCCCTGTGATCTCCTTCCCTTCTGGGACTCTAAGATTTTAGGAGCAAGAAACTTACTTGTCCAGCACCTAAAGCACTGGGTTCATGGTATGGGATGGGGGCTCTCATAAACCTAAGCTTGTAATGCTGCCTAGCAAGAAACTCCTGTAATAACGCAATTTTCTCCTTTCTTCACGCAGGATTACTTAGAGACAAGAGAAAGAGGATAGTGAGATAAGTCTTCCTCCCTGCTGCTCTGTGGGAGGAGCACAGCTGATCTTTTTCAGACTGATAGAATGCTGAGGGGAAGAAAATGGGCTAAACTGAGGGAGAGGAGAGTCCTGCTGGGAGCGATCTCATCAGAGACTGTTGACTAGGAGTGAGACACTCCCTGTTTTCCACCTCACAAGGAGAGTCAGGCTGAGGACTCGCCTTTTCAATTTCTGGATACTTAATGATACTTTGGAAAGTAAAATACCACCTGATTTATAAAGGAGAATCAGGTCTAGAAAGAGTAACACTTGAATAGAAATTACATTCCTTCTGAACTTCTCCTTTTGGGATCTTTGGATTCTGGAGGTATAATTGGTGTTTTTGGTGCACTCTGCGAAGGACAGGGAATATTTATCTTCCCGACGTTTTCTTACATTTTCCCCCATTTTCACACACATAAATACAAATGCTAAAGGGAGATCAGTTCAAGACTTTTTATTTCTTTGTATTTAAGTAACCCACATAACAGTTTTATCCATGATATTTTATCAACAATAATTAACATGGACAGACACAGTAAAATGCAGGTGCCAACCAATCAGAATAACAGCAAACTGAACTCCCTTTGCAAGATAAAGATAAAGAATTCTACTAAATGAGGAAGAATATAGAATTTGGGAGAGGTTTCAGGGAGAGAACACAGGAGAGTGTAGCTATTCTAAAGGCATTTTTAGTTGTCATTAAACACAGTCAGGGTTTCCAAAGCTAAAATACATGTTAACACATTCCAAAACACTTCTAATAGAATATTTTTCAGTACTTCAGTACAGCAAATGATGCAAAGCCAAAATTCCCCAGACAATGCACAGAACATTAGAGAATTAGTTTAACATTCTTACAACCCTGCAATTTTATTTAAACAAATTCTTCCCTACCCAATTCCCTGCAGAGAAGTATTGTACCCTTTTGTTGATTGTAGTGGACATATTGCAGATCTCTGATTACCTTCCCAAAGGACCACCCACTACAAGAAGTTTTTTGTGTTGCAAGCACAGCTTAGTTCATTCCCCTCCTAGTCACCTTCTTTTTCCTTTTCTTCTTGTTTCTTTTCTTTTTTTCCCCCCTCAATTTTAATTTTCTTAGCATTCTTATAGGCTGAGGATGAACTGACAGACTAGCTTGCCATCTGTTCTTTCATGACATGGTGCAACCTAATCAATTATCCCCAAACCACTTTGGAGTAAATAACATGTCTACAATAATAATAATTAGTCAGTTAAAAAGAAAACAGCATCATCCAACTCCTGGTGGGAATTAGGTAGATTTCAGAACACAGCATTTTATTAACTGAGATTTTTAGACAAGGAGAAGACAATTTTGGAAGGAAAAAAATCACCTTCAGTAATTTATTTTGAGATATGAGTACAAGACAGTATCCCTAGGCTTTGGATGTCTTTGATCCTTTGTAACCGGTGATGCCAGATTCAAGTTAATGTGCCCCTCATGAGTTTCTAAGATTTTGCTATTAATATATGTGTTAGAATAAGCCTAAGCACTTGTGTTAGTATAGGAACCATATTAAAATGATAAGAAGTATTTAAAAAACCACCCAGTGACAAGCACATGACATTATTATAGTGTTATAGTGTAGTGTTATTCCTCACACACGTGTTTAAGGCCTGACATTTCCATTTGTCTTCAGCAGCCAGCACAAGTAAAACTCCTAAACAGGAAGCGTACATGACACATGCACCCACTTGAAGAACAGGTAAAATGCAGAAATGCAAACTGCTACAGACAGAAAACAGGTTTGCAGTGAAATAATAGGTCTTCAGAACTTCAGGAAGATTGCAGTTAATATCGATGGATACGAAGATCACACAAAGCCATTCCTTATGAAGTTGATCTGAACATCATCTTTCACAATGGAATTGTTTGCTATTTTAACTCTATGACATCAATTTAGACAGAATGCACTAGGAACTATTCAACTGAATCAACTGATGGACATTTAAAATACATCTTAGCACTTGAGTGCTTAGCACATGCTCAGTATTTTCACTTTTGCAACATGATGGAAAGAATGGATTGATCAGAAAGATTCAATGTTCCACTGAGATAATCAGCAAATTGCCAACTAAAATTTCAGTCAAGGAACCAGTGCAATCTCAGTGAATAGATCGCATTGATTGATCAGAAGGAAGAATTTCCTCATTACTGTCTTTATTTTGAGTATGAAAGTATTGATATTGTGTACATTCTATGGGTTGTATCCTTAAAGAAGACAACATGTGTAGATGCACTACCAAATGGCATTTCTGCCCTGTTTTTAAGTGTTAAGGACGTGGCAATAAGTAAAATAACTTCAAGTTGACAAGCGCTGTCCCAGATCTTTTGTAAACGGTCAAAACTTCTCATTGCTTAACCTGGTTCCTTTAACCTTCCCCATGAAAAACCAATCCAATTTCACCAGTAAGTTAGAAAACAACATAGCAGTGTGAGTCTGGACATTTTACCGAAAACTGCTTGATCTGCCTGAGACAATGTAGACTATCTCCTGCAAAGTAAGGAGCAAGAAGAATTGTAGAAAACATCTTAGAGGCTACAACTTTAACATATGTAAATATCAGACCACCTACCGTAGAATATCATAATCTCAGTAACTCTAAATGAGAATATTGAATACACTGGATATGTGTGTTTGCTGGCATGCTGCCTCATCTACCAAGGCATAAAATATACATAAAATATAACACATGGCAGCAAAGAATCTCACACCTTATGATGTGGTCCTTCACATGCTAGATTTTGTCTGTTCTCACAGATAGATGGTGAGGCGTGAGGCAGACTCAAGCTCACACACCTGTGGCCTTGTTGCAGCTGTGCAGAAGGTAAACAATTATGTGGGAACATGGAGAGAGAGAATGAAGAGAAGTCTTTGCAGTGAAGCAGGCCAGTGAGGATAAAGCAATGAGCCACAGATGATCTTCATTGGTCCCTCTGTGACTGCTCCGCTGTGATTTCTGTGACATGTCTGTATCAACATATTTGCCTGTTTAGGTCCTTGTATCACTCCTCCTCCTGAAGAAGCCAAATGCTTCTGGCATCCTGACAATTATGTTTCACTTCCAATTTTCTTGGTCCTTCAAAGGAGCTTTCACCTTTCTGTTGCAGCTGCTGACCTCTTGCTTCTGCCTGTTTCTCCATGTTTTACCATCCATATCAGAAAGGGGCTAGCAATTATGTGCCTGATGTTTCCCTAACCTTGACCACCTTGAAATGCGATTTTGTGATTTTTGTTGAAATGTAGGACATGGATCCCTTGCAGGCTTTTATGAACATGAGAGTTCCCATGTGTCATTGACACTGATGAATTGCTAGATCACTACAGAACAACTTGGAAATGGCAACGGAGCTGGCTCCACTGCAGCTAGCTGGAGCTCCTGAGAGGGACCAGAGGGGTTTTTTCATTATTTTTATTATGTGATATCAATTAAGCATTTAACAAGTTACAATAAAAAGCAACTTTCCAATGGAATTTTTAATGCAATGAAAATAAATTACCTTCAAGATGGTAATCATTTGGAATCTTGAGGAGAATGAAAATAAGGCAAATGCCAACACATATTCATCCAGATTGCCCATAACAACTTGCCAGGCATCCCTGTTTCAAATCAAGTAAATCTGTGCAGCTTCTCTTTGACAGCAACACAAACTCCCGTGTGAAATGCATTGAATAGCACAGCTGAGGCAGAATGTTAGCAGAAGATACTGCGCCAAGCAGCTTTTGTTTTGAAGTGGGTACTTCTGTTATGCAATCCTCTTAGAATTTGCTTCTTTCAAAGAATGAAAGACAAAAAAAAAGCCTCAGCAAACAAAAACCACAAATCCCATATATTTCTCAACTCGGTTGATATTTCTGCACTTGGACACAGTCTATTCTCAGTAATTCTAAAATTCTGGCACTGGTACAGAGATTATATTTGTAGCCCTCAGCTGGAGTAAAGGACCAAACAGTGCATGATGGCTGGGATGAAGGTGTTTGGTCAGAGAGGCTTCAACTCTCTAAACAAGAATGATGAACAGAAAATAGAAGTGGAATTCACTAATATCAACAATGTGCTGATTAGGCACATGAGCAGCTTTAACAACTCACTTTAATTCTGAGCCTTTCTGAGACTTTCTGTAGTCACAAGGAAGACTACGAACAGAACTTTTTGGATATGAAAACATTGATTTACAAGCTTAAGATCTTGTCCATATAATTTTGCATCTATGCAAGAAAAGAAAACCTAAACTTAATATTAGAAACCTCTGAGCCGTTCATCAAAAACTCACTTGAGCAGCAGGTATGAGAGGGAGAGTGCAGGCGGTCAACTCCGTGTACCATTTCTCACACAAAAGCCAGCTACAAATGCACTCATCTGTGGGGATGAGTGACATATTTTGCCCTTTCTCTACTTCTTTGCCCTTCGGAGAAGTGGGGAAGGAGGCACACAGTGGAGAGAAGATGAGGTGTGGACTCTGCTTCCTGTCCACGAGGCACGCTAAGCAAAACAGAGTATGTGTGACGGCATGGATGGCATTGCTCTGAAGAGTGGTCTGGGCTCTGCAGGCCACCTGTTCAGAGGGGAGAAACCATCCCTTCCTGATCTCTCCCACATTTCTACAACATCTGACACTGTGCTTTTTGCTACATCACTCTACATATGTTTTCTAACCAGTGTACACAATGTTACAGGCACTGTTCCTCCTCCCCCAAACAAGAGGATGCTTTCATTTCACTAAGGCATATTGTCATAGCTGCAGATTCCCGTTGCTTATTTCTGGTGTGATGTCCATATGCACAGCTCTTCTAGACATGTGTTGGTGTCTTTGCAGTATGGGTAGAGAAATATCATCTTTGCCATCTCCCATGGCCAATGCTCCCTCCACACTGCACATGTTTTGGAGATTACTTATTTTCTTGTTCCCTCTGTTCTCTGCAGAGTGTATCCAACATGTCACAGAGCAAGAATACACTTGGTGCTTCCCAGGACGCATTAGCAACTTTAGTATCTTTCACCTTCTCTGACCTTTTCCGTGATGTTCTCAGAACCTCAGAGAGTGTCATGACAATATGGGAAAAAACCCTCCAGTGCTCCGTGCACATATGTGGGCTTTCTCTTGTGTTGCACTCAAGTTCAGTTAGATGTTCTTCAGCCTTTGATCTTCCTTAATCAGAAGAAGGAAGGAGGCTGAGGAAAGAGAATATGAGCTTTCTTTCATGCTTGTTCTAATTCTTAGGTCCAATAAAGAGAACAGAACAAGGATGCTCAGGGAATTAAGTGCCAGACAATCAAAGAAATGACTGAGAGGAGTCTGCACCCTGCCAGCTATCCTGAGCTTTGCCCCTCACTCATGTGGCTAAGCTTTCGGGAAGGAGGGCTTCTCTGTTAACAGGGGCTAGTGTCTTTACTCCCCCCACCCCTTTCTCCACCACCTCATGCTCATCTTTATTAGCTTTTTCACACTACACAGTCCTCTCATCGATTACAAGGGCCAGCACAAAGCAGCCTAATGATGGGTCAGTCTTAATGAGAAAAGCGGCTGCTCTTGAAGTGGTGTGGCTTCGTCCTGCACCCTGCCGAGTCCTGGCATGCAGAGCTTTGCCTCCTTTTAGAGAGCAGAGCCATGGAAAATCAACAGTGAGCAGCCTGGTGCCTCTGAACAGAAAGGGCCATGTGCATGGCTATTTAGTGCTGTAAAAGAGAGAGCATTTGCACAAACGGGAGTGAACATAAGGAGGCCTTCAGAGAAGAATGGGGCCTTGGCAAATTTATAGACTCCCCTGAAAGAAAGTGATTACAGATCATTATCCAATTGAGGCAGATTGATGGGTTAGGGTCAAAGTAATACTGCAGAGCTCACTGGAGGGACAATGCCTGCTTGTCAGTTCTGTCCGGGAAAAGAAAGAGAAGGGAAACTACCACACAGAGAGGAAAAGTTTAAGCTTTTCCAGCCCCTATGTGAGAAATAGTTTCTTATCTTGAACATGTGTCCTTAAAAAAAAAAAAAAAAAAAAAAACCAAAACAAAAAATAAAAACCACAAAGAATAAAACAAACCCTGAAATTGCAGGACCAGTATCACTGACTTAAAACTACACATTAAGAATTGTGAAATAATTGTGCAAATAGTATGCAAACAGCACACACCCAAAGCCTTGTGATCAGTACTCTCAGAAATCACAATGAGTACTAGAAAGAGTAGGGGATAAATTGCACCTTTGTTTCATTTCTATTAAAAAACCCAAAGAGATCTTCTAAAATAAATGTGTATATTTGTTTTATTTTGGTGAAAGAAGAATGTTTTGTTAACAGCTATGGTTGAACAGATTTGAAACTCTGTAACATCTGGTCAGGCAAAACTCAGCAACACTGACATTGAATAAAACAAGAATAAATGTGCTTCTATTGTTTCTTCTATATTAATTTTAGAGTGTTTAAAAGCGCTTTGCATTCATGTACTTTTCAAATAGCCATAGAAATGGAAACAGCATGGCCCAAAGAGCAGCTCACAGCATTTATTGTGCATTTGCCTCACATTTTCCAGTATGATTTTGGAATGTAAAGAATTTGAGCAAAGAGAGAAGACAATGCATTCATGAGAGACCTGATTTGTTTAATTGTATTTATTTATTAACTTCTCTGTTGTTACCCATGTCTCACAAGTGGAGCACCACACACACTTTAATGGGCACATCTTAATGTCCCAGTGGATAGAAGAGTAACATTGGCCTTGTTTCAAGTAAAGGCTCAGCTTGGCCTTGAGGCCGCTGTCTTGAGAGTTTAGCAAGGGTTCCCTCAAGTTTTGTTACAAAACCTCCACAGGCATGAAAGTCACAGCCCCAGCACTCACCGCGTCTTTCCTGGAAACTTGTGTGCTCTTACAGAGGGTGTTCAGACACCAAAGGACCTATCCTGACTCAGACTACATTGGAAAGAACACACCAGTTGGCTTCATGCTAGAGTCACCTGAAAAATCCGTAGGAATGCCAGGTACAGGTACTGGAACCCTAGTTCCAGTCTGTTGCAGTGACGGGAATGACCTCTCCTGCAGCCATTACATAAACTCTGGGTCAGCTTCGCAAGTAACTCTGAGTCCTCTCCAGCTTGCTGGCTCTCACTTAAAGCAGTAATGATAACAAAGGAAATAAAAGCACTGCTGGTGTCACACTCATCTGCAAGTTCTAAAGGTGTTAAAAGCATCAGGAGAGACTTACAGACTCTCACTCCATGCAGTACCTCTTGCCTTCAGCACATGTTGGCTTTCTCTTATTTGGTAGCAACCCTGTTGCAGGATGATTGTGTGCCTTCTACAGAGTACTCTTAAAGAGAGTTCTCTCATATTTTTGCTGAAAGGAAAGAGATGACTCACCAAATTACTCTTCCTTTTTGTGGGGGTACCCCCAGACCTTTAGCACCACTGTTTTTGTCTTCTCTTTTATGATTCTCAAAACCACAGAATTTTCAGTGTAACTGGCAGCCCTTCTCCACTGCCCTGAGATGGTGTGTCATCTCATATTCTATCTATAAACCAAAAAGGACCCAAATGACATTGATCCCAGAAAAATTCTAGAAAGAGCCGTGGGGTATCTGTGCAATGCCATTCTGCATAAGGCATCTTCTCCCGACTTGATGTCAGTGAAACCAGAGTTATATTACATAGTAAAAGAAAAAAAAAAAAGATCTGTGGTTGGTTGCCTACCTTAGTCTGTTGGCTAGAGTGGAGTTTTGACTTACACATGTATTCCCTGAACTAAGTTTAGCTCTTTAAATCTTTTCCCATTTTCTTCATTCATCATTTTGTTATTGGGTGTGACATGGGCTCCTCTATGTCACACATTCTGGAATTTCTCAGCATATGATGGAGCTGTAATTGAGACAGGATACCACCTATAAGACGACATACATTGTGCTAAGATATGTTTTGTCTTGTCTTTCCTTAAACTCTTTTCTGTTTTAGACTAAAAATATTCTTTCTTGCTGTTCATCGTCTAGAAACAACTTTTATCTACTCTTTTCCTGAAGTTTGCTTGCATTTGTTTCCACTTACTTCCTCTAGTTTGGCAGGAGATGTGCATATGTGCATGACTCCATATGTTTTCAGAGATAATCTACTTTTTACTACCAGTAAGAATAACCTTGAGTACATATTGCCCTGTCACAGCTTATTTCCTATAGGAATCAGAAAGTGGAACTGGTGCATTGGAAAAGCAGACCATATTTTTAAAGGCAAATTCATGAACCCTGCTTTTATGAACAGAGCAAGCTGAGGGATGGGGGTGGGGGATATCACAGGAAAACAGATGTGTGCTTGTGATCCGAACTCTCTGTCCTACCAATATCATGTTATGTTGGAGCTGATCCATGGAGAAGTCTCCCTCTAAATAAAGGCTGGGTGCTGAAATGTCCATACCATTTCAGTGAACTCAGTGTGAGCACACCAAGTGGAACACAGCACAGCGCAAGGCTGAAGGAGCAAAATGGCTCTTCCCTTCCACTATCACCAAGAAAACCATCAGCTATTCAGAGGAAAAAAAAAAAAAACAGAAGAACAACAAAAACCAAACCACAAATCCTAGAATCACTCAGCTGGGAATAATGGAGAAAAAAAGAGCATTTTTCTTAAGGACACTTTCCATTCTATTTATAGTTATAGTTTGTATGGTGCTTAACGCTTGACCCACAGGGTTCATAGGTAAGTAAGAAATGCACAGATGTGTGTATTCTAAGTTATATTTCATCCATATGTGCAAATAGTCAGAGGAGAGCTACAGAAAACTACACACTTGGGGTAGCAACCTTCCTAGCCCAGGAAAAACATCTGATTCATGCTAAGTTTATCCTCTGGCAAATATTGAGTTTCAATAAAGATTGAGAAAAACTCAGAGCGATGAGAAAGTATGAGAAAAACTCAGAGAAAAACTCAATGCTGAGACATTCAGCATTGGTGGAAGCTTTGTCACGAGCTTCGTAGGATCCAGGAGTTAAGCATGAGTAAGCCCTGCTCTCTAATTGTTTTCATTGTACAATGTTTACAATACTGTAGTGGCAAAGAAGATGCAATCTTCCCTCCAAAAGGATGTTCATACAGCCACCCACTGTGAAAAGGGTAAGAGGAGAATCAGGTCTGCTTCAAATTTTTGTATGCTGGAAGAGTTTCCTTATTTTTCAGATCATGAGGCAAAGGGAAATAAAAACCTCCTAACTTTCTGCCTAATATAGCTTCCTCTGCTTCCCTTTTATTTTTTAAGTAGTTTTTAATTGTAGTTTTCTGAGTTATTGGCTTGGTATTTTTTAGAGAAGGGAGGAACCTTGACTCTGTGCATGAATTGGACTCACTAAGACATGTTTCTGCCTGCTGAGTCTTATTGTAATGGTTTCCTGTGTTCTTCCTGTAGATACAGCATTCTCTCTACACAGAGCTGGCAGAGTACCGACAACAATTTCAGATACCTAATTTGCTTAAGAAAAAATGCTGAAATTGGGCTGTATTATCCATTATGAGTTTCTCAATTCTGCCTACAAACAACCTGAACAACAAAATAACTTGAGGTTTAGTGCCTTTCTATCCAGGGAAGATCATCTCCCTTGCTCTCTCAGGTGGAGAGACTCTTAGGGATGTTGGCATAACAGGTGCCTACACTTGTTGGGTAAAAGGAGATTTGCTACACAGAGCAAATCTCCCTGAATATCTGCTGAAGTCTACTCTTTACCAACAGAGCAGGTCTATTACTTCAGTTATAAGGGGCTACTGCCTTTGATTTATGAGAAGATGTATCCTGGTGTTACATTACATTATGGGTAGCAACACTTCTGTAGCTATAAAGCCTAAGAACATGCATAACATCATTTATATGTATAGTTTATATATAATTTCTATTAAGAACAGCATAATCAAGTGCAAGATTTTAGAAAATATTGACCAAATAAAATGTATAGCCCTTCTATACAAACTTGTATTTATGCATAAAACCATGAGTAAAAGGGTGTTTAATTTTACCAGTTAATTAAAAAATATCTAAAAAATTCTTTCACATTCTCTATTATTTTTCCATCCCTAAAGACATTTTTGGCCACTGGAATCATGACTTTATGCACAACAAAAGCTGAAGAACCTCTCTGCCCCAGGTCATTCCTTCAAATCAAACCCAGGTCTATAACGGGGCTGAAATTTGTTACCACATGCCCACTCTTTACAGGCCTGTGTAAAGGACAAGGTGGACAAACTGTAGCAGCCAGACTGGCTGTAACACCTTAAGAAAAACGCCAAGGAAGCAGATTCAGCAAAAGAGGTCTGAACATGAAGGATTAATTATATCCTGTACCCTTCCAAGTGGTTCTGCCCTATTGAGACTGAGAAAAATGAGTGATGGAGATGCTAAAGCCTGTACTTTTGAGCATGTGAAAACTATTCTGCGACTAGAACAAGGGTCACGCATTTTCAAAGTCAGTTCAATTAAGCAAAACGCCAGTCCTAGCTCCTTGGACCCACCAATTAAACTGCAGCCAGAAATGTTGCCCATGTGCCCCACAGAGGACTTAGTGTATTTATAGTCCCCAAATGCCCACGGTCTAATCAAAACTGTCATATAACAAGAAGCCAGCCAAGAGACTCAGACAGTTTGGTTAATGAGACAAAGAGCAGCTTCGTATTCATTCCCTCCTACACAAAGATCTGAGGAAAGGGTATGGATTGGTGGGGGACAGAGAGCACAAGCACAGCAGGCCCAAAGAGAAGGGCACAAGCAGACAGTCAATTAGGCAATGCACCCAAGCCTGATCTGAAGGCTCATGGCAAACAGAGCAGCCATTCATGCACTGACATGCAGGTCAGTAGAAGTAATCACATGCTTGCCTGGCACTTATGGATGTGTCCACGACACAGCACGTGGCAGCATATGATGAAACTCAACTCCTGATCACAAACTACAGTGACAAAACGAAAAACATCTTTGAATTTTTTCCCATTAAAAAACAACTGTATTTTTTAAATTCAAAATATTTTTCCCCCACTGAATAATTATCAGTAATTTTAAAGAACTCTCCATGTATCATGCTCCGTGTCTGAATAGTTTCTCTTTCTGATTATTTGAAAATTTTTATCTTCCAAGAAAATATATCAAGCTCCTCCACAAAAACCGTAGATGTTAACTATTCTTAAGCGCAAGAAAAATGCATTCTCTGTTTCAAGGCACACATTGATCAAAAGAAAAGCTAGAAAATAATTTTCCTTCCTGTTGCATGCTACTTCCTGTTTGGCCAGATGCATTATCTTGTTTGCATTCTCTGTTTCTGAAGCATCTGCTAGCAGTTACTGTCAGAAATGTGATAATGACCACAGTCAACCAGTAGCTTCAGCTGTTGGATCCTATGTTCTGAGCAAATTGCAAATATTGCTTTCATGTACTCAAGCAACACATGCCAGCAAGCACAGCAAAAGAGTTTGGCCTCTGTTTTATACAAGGACAAGATCAAGCCTATCTACAACAGAGCAGAAAGCCACAAAATGGAAGGAATCCAGGCTAAAGGTTTTCCAACAAATAATCACGCTATGGGCTCCAATAAGGGCTTGTATCTTTTTCTTTGAGAGCTGAGTGAAGCCATTCAGCTCACTAGCAAGTTTGGGCAAAGAGGTTGCTCACAGGCCAAGACATAAGAGCTTACAAACAGTTCTGCAACCCCAAGCTTGTCTAGAAGCGGCAGTAAAATAAAAAAAAATAAAAATAAAAAAATAATTTAAAAAAAGATTAAAAGAAATGTAAGTTAGCACTCTCCTGGCAGGGTTTTGGAAGCATTCGTAATGTTGGCAGGTCAAGGAGCTGTTGAGTTGTACCATTGTCTTTAGGAGGTAAGGTAGAATGGGATTTCTTCACCTCTCCCTTTTATCAGGTATCTAGTGTGTGTTTGACACCAACAGACAAAGCAAAGAAAATTAGAAGAAACATCAGCATAAAGCACCAGTTTTAAATGGGGAAGATTTTCTCACATATTTGTTTTTCCAGCAATACCTTGGAGGGAAGGCAATCAGAACTCCAGCATATCCCAAGAACTGTATTTTCTCCCAATGTGATATGAAAGCAAGAATAATAAACATGAGAAGTACAAATGAGCTGGTTGGTTGAATGTGGTCACAAAACAGCGTGTTAATAGGAAAAGGGGCAGGGGGGGTGGGGGTGAAGAAGAGTAAAGACACAGTGTCACCTAATTTGTTAAATCTGTGAAAACCTCACATAGGAAACAATTCTGTTACATCTGCCTGGCAATCTCCGAAGATTAAAAGGGCAACACTGCCAATTTTAGGATTGCTGGTACAAAAACTTCCTCAAATAAGGAATACAAGTAACTGTGGCTTTCGTACTGGTCTAGAGGAGCTCTCAAAAGCTATAAATAATTTGTGCAAGACTCTTATCATCCTGAAATACATGTGATTAGAAATCTGCTAGAACTAAGCTGCCAGAGGCAGCAGTCCCGTTACATACTGTTGGCCTGTGTGTCTGATACGTGACATTTTCCTAAATCCTGTCGGGGATAATCTGTCACATAACCATCTTTTAGATTACACTTTGAGACTGTGGTCTTTTAGTACAAATATAAATATGCTTAAATTATTATGCTGCCCATTAGAAGGATGATCACTGTTCTTGTACAGAGGAAAATATTAGCAGATAACCAAATACATACTAAACCCCAGAGCAATGTATCAGTGGTGAACAGAAGCACAAACCAGCCCAAAGCCTGAGACACAGAAGTGGCTATGGCCTAAAGAGGTTTTGTCTCTTCTGCTTGTATTCAGGAAATCCAGGTTTCCTTTTCCACCTATTCTACTTCCATAGATCTGATGGAAGGGCAATACATTTGAGTAACTGTGCCACAAACTGGTCTCCAGGAAATATCCAGATGATGTAGTATTTTAATTCTGAATTCATACAATACTCCCAAAGCCTGTTATTTCCTTTGATGTAAAGTGGTAAGGTCTTTCAATTACGTTTTTTTCCAATACTTTCATCACCTCCTGCTCCAAATTAACTAATTTTCATTAAGTTTTGCATGTAGTCACATGTAGGTGGCATTTGTCTTGAATTGATCTGAAGCCCAAAGTCTTCTGATTCTGATTTTTTTCTGTGATAATAAAATAGCACACTGGGTTTTGGCATGGAAAAAACTGGCCACCAGAAATATTGCTCAATAGCTCAACAGCAGAATAGTTCAAAGGCTAGCAACTTGAAAATTAGACCATTATAGCAATGACAAGGAATTCACATATTCTATAGTGAATTGTTTAATTTTGCTTTATTGATAGACAAAGTGTATTGGATTTCAGTAGTATGAACACATTATGTGGGGCAAGCAGGAGTGGAACACATTGGGATTCCACTGAACCTATTCTGCAACATCTGTTGTTCAACCTACTCATGGGTGATTTGGAAGACAGGGTCAACAATGAGGTGACTAAGATTGGGGTTGATACAAAGTGATCTGTGGTCATCAAACTGACTGTGAACAGCTGCAGAAGGATATCACGGCACTGGGTGCCTGGGTAAAATAATGGCAGATGGAATACTTTGGTAATAAGTCCAAAATAACACATATGGGAAAAACATATGCCACTGTATATAACTGTGCTGTGTCCCATACTGCATCTGCTTCTGGATAACCAACATCTCAGGAAGTATGCAGGATAGTTGGAGCAGTTGGGACAAGAGCAATACAGATGATCCGAAGCATGAAATTGCTTCCCTATGAGTAGAGACTAAATAATCTGGGACATGTGAAAGAGACACCTAAAATGTTAAAGGTCATAAATTCATGAATGTCATGAAGAAAATTATCACGGATTATTTTCCTTTTAAGTTACATGTATATATGTGTGTGCATATTATTTTCTATAACCTAGGGACCACAACTGGTAGCAACAGGCATAAGGTTTAGAACAAACGAAAGAAAGTGCCTGTTCTCAAGAGACTGAGTTTTATCGGTTGGATGCTTGGGATATCAAACATCTAAAAGAGTTCAAAACATCCTTAGACACACTCATGAAGGAAAGGTCCATTGGGACATCTCAAACACAGAGACAGAAATACAACACCCAGCTCAGGAAGGGCAGGTTTTCAGGCACGGAAGGCCTTGCCAGAAGCAGCATCACTCTGTGTTTGCCCTGCTGACACCCTCACTCCCCAGGCTCCCCTTACTAACCACAGTCAGAGACACTTGGGTTTATATCGCACCAGAGGGGAAAGTCTGCATTAACATGCCTCTGAGGAATTTAATTCTAAAGCAAAACTAAAACACTGGGTTGGTTTTTTTTATTTTTTAGGAAGTAAACTCAGGATTTCTCATTGTATCAACAAATAGTTGTTGTATTCACTGCTTTTAATAATTATATTTGCAGTTTAATCCTCTGCTTTAGTAAATACCCTCCCAAGCACTCCAGGTCTTTGAATGCAAAACAAGCTATACACAAGTAAGCCAGGAGTGGACACGCTTGGTTGCCTGGTTGTTTAATTAGAAACTGAAGCAAAAGGCATCCTGCCGCAGGGAGACAACCGGGATGCAGATTGTGACACTGCCATAGCCTTGCTCTGTCTCTCTTTAGCCTTAAGCAAATCTGATCTTGGGCATCCTGACCCTGACTAATTGCATACTGTTTCCTGTGATGCTGTGAAGCTTCTTCCACCCATTGCTGGACTATTAAGCTTCTCTTCTCTGTCTGGTAATTAAGCAGCAGAATGCCGAACTCTTTTTTGTTGCTGTTGTTTGGGGGTGGTTATTTTTGCATCCTTCTTCCCTCCTCCCCGATTCCCTTGTATACAAAGGCCAGTTGAATTCTTCATTTGTCATTTTGTTACACTGGTGAGGGGCAAAGATGTCATATCACCTTTCAAGAGACAAGGAAGGTGATAAATGCACTAACTTGAGAGACAAAGTGTCAGGACACTAATGAAAATCCCTAGTGACTAGACAGCGAGGAGGACCTCATTTTAAGAGACTTTGTAAAAGATGAAAACTTTTTCAGCCTATGCGAATGTCAAGTCTAAAGTACACTGGTTTAATGCAGCAGCATATTTTTCTGTCAGGAACAAAATTATAGGCAACATAGGGAATTATTTGCAAGTAACTATGTAAGCAAGTTTAAATGTCATCCGTAAAATAAGTGAGATACAAGTCTCTCCTTGCTCATATCTTGGCATCTAAATTTACAAAAAAAATAATGTGGCCTAGATTAGAAGACTTGTTTTTCAGATATATTTTTTTTTTTTTAATTTAATAGGAACTGTGTGTGAGAATGACGTGCATTTTTTGTTTTTTTAATGGAGACTAAAATAATTCATCAAAATTTTGGCAGCCATAAGGACTTCACTGGGTCATTATATTAGTCTATTAGATAAAATTAAATAAAAAGACACTTTAAATTAATTACAACCAATTTTTGTTATTGCAAAATAACAAGTATATTGTGTATGGGAAAAGTGACTCCATCAGATGTCCACCAGCCACCATGTGTAACATGGTCATTATTTGTCCTGTCCCTTTGAAAATCATTTTATTGGATTGTATCTGTTAAACTAAAACACATGACCCTCCTTCTTACGACATGAAAGAAACCACTGAAGAGAATTCTCTTTTTTTTCCTCCCTTCTACTCATGAGAACTTTCTGGGAAAAAAGTAGCTTCAAGGATTTTTATCAATGTCTGTGTAATGACAAGTGCATCACATGCATCCTGAACCATTAGCTGCCTACAGCTGAAAGAATTTGCTCAACGTTTAGGAATTCACTTAATGAAAGGCTGGCCTATTAAGATCTGCTAACTTTGGAAGTTGATTGAGCCTTTCTTTTCAACTTCCTGCATCGTTGTAAATGATGCTATGCAGTGCCCTCATGTGATCTATTCTAGACAACAAGTTTGCTTTGTAACACCAAAAGAATCCAAGTACCAGGTGATACATTCCTGATCAGACACGCAAGTATATGGTACAAGACTCTTCAGAAATCTGTGTGAAATCACAAATTTAAAAAGCAACAGCTCCAAAAAGCATCCATTTATATTCTGTGGAGATAAAGGAACAACCCTTCCTTCATATATCCACGTGACTCCCGAATCAACAATTAGACAAACCAAGAGGAAATCAGTTAAAAGACCAAGAGTCGGTGGATGAAATTTCTTCTCTCACACTGCTGAAACCAACAAAGACCAGAATTGTTTCCCCTAACTATTAGGCCTCCTAAACATTAATTTTTGGCTAAAAGATGAATTTGGTTTTTTAATGACTCAACACTCCTGACATTTCAAGACCCTGTGAAGGGGGCTGTGAGAGCAGTGGACTCTGCACTGGGCAGGCATTGCTGCCTCCTGACACCTGTTGATTAACATAAATGCCTGATGTGGGGGAACACATAACAGGATGGCATTAAAGGAAGAATTTACCCTGGGAGGACATATGAGAAGGGGAGCCCACTGGCTCCAGGAGTGCACACCTGTGTCCCGAACACAACTATATTATCGAATTTATGGGATGAGCAAGACATATTTTCTCAAAATTGCAGAGAAACAGGTTTCCTTTCTATGACCTCATTTTCTCTTCATGGTGAGTGTAAGCACCACTAAAGAGTTTACTGGAGATTGGAATTGCTAACAAAAGAAGTTTAGTCTTGTTTTGCATTTTACAGGCAGAGTGCCCATGAATGAGGATGGGACTGGGCTCCATTTCCATGGGGTAGGTAAAGCACAAGGAAAAACAAGAAAGAGTTATCCTGCTTTTGAGGCTTGGGAAGAGAGTTGTGTCACATGAGTTTGGCACATGGTCCCTCAACAAGACATCTGATGAATAGCTTATGAAATTACATTTATGAAATTAAATTTAATTTTAGAACAAAACTACAGACAGCACGCCTTCCAGTTAATTTTTCTTCAGGCTCCAAGGACTGAGGGGTTGGGTTTTTTGGTTTTCTTTTTTGTTTCCCAAACTGATTACCTACTTAACTCCTCATATAATTATCCCTGATGACTTTGATCTACGGTTACAAGTGAAATAACACCTTCCTCTAGCGGGGCAGGTTGCCAGCTTCCTCCAAATGAAAGGCCTGAGCTTATGAAGTCATTTCTTTATGATCTCACTAATTATCTTCTTGTCTCTGATCTTCCTTTTTGGGTAAGGTTATTGGGAAAGCTGAGTAAGGTAAGTGTAGTCTCGGGATAAATTTATCCTCATCTGTTGTGTATCTTGCCTTTAAGAGTTGATGCAGCACAGACTTTATTACACCCTATGGGGAAGAGCTCAACATAATGACAGATGGGAGAGGGGGCAAATATAGATATTTAAGTACAGGCAAATCATAGCTCTTATACTAATGATCAGGAGATTTTCTTTCAAATTATGTGTGAGTTTGGTGTGGAGTACGGTCATACTGATTCTGAATTGTTCTGCACCTCTAATTCAAAATAAGTCAATAAAGTACCCATTGGTACTTGTTCCAACATCCCCAGAAGGAGGGCTTCTCTGAGATAAATTCCTTTAAGCATATATAAGGCCAATGACAACAGAAGTAAGATCTTATAGTATGTTCATAGCACTGTGCTTGTATTACCAGGGTCTGGCTGACAGAAGCATACAGAAGTTGCTTGTCATAAAATCCAATTTTCATGACTCCCACTCAGGCTAGATGTAAGCACACTCCCAGCCAACAGAAAAATAAGTGGCTAAAAATAGTGCCAGCAGTCATAATGGCTGGAATTGGACACTGGAGGGAGACACAGTTGCACACACTAACCCAAAGGCACTCTTGTCCTTTCTTGCATGAGTATTGAGTGCATGCCCTAAGAATGATGCATTGAAACCCTGGCTGATCTGCCTTGATTTCTCATTCTCCAGATCAGCAAGGAAGGAAGGAGAAAAAGAAAGCCTGGGCCAGTTAATGAATCATAAAGCCCTACTCTTTGCTGTTGGGGGAGGAGGAGTGTGAAGTTCCTGTATAAAGCCTGCAGGAATTCATCACCAATGGTGTGGAACTGTTTTTCGAATCAAGCCCTGAGAACCCATCATGATTTGCATTCATGTAAACACCTACATTTTTTCGTTAACTGAACTGATTTAACTGCTAATTAAAACTAGTCAGTAAGCACAACGCAAAATTAATTAAACCATTTAGTCAGTAGATGCAAATGAAGCAAAGTTATGGCTTGGACACAATGAAAAGAAGTGCAAGTACTACTCATCATCTGGCAAAATAGTAAATAGTTCTTGAGGTAAATACTTTCTCCAGAGATGATGTAAAGCAATTAAAAAAAAATCACACTGCTGACTACATATGATCTTTTATTGATAAAATGTGCTGGAATTCAAAGCTTCTTCTCTTTGAAAAAGTGATGGAATGAACTCAGTGGATTTTAAAAATGTTCTCCCAAACAAGAATTATTTCATAGTAAGGTCGGGATCCCAGCTCACTCTAGTCAGGCATGCAAAGTTGCTGCTGTCTGACACTGGCAAGTGTTTCACCTCAACCTGGACCTTGTATTGTTGACAGCTATTTTTATAGCTTTAGATTTTCTCATGGGGAAAGTATTTGTTTGGTGAACTACGTTGTCTGATGAGAAGTGGAAGTAGTATTTTCTCAGAGAAAAAGCCAGAAACGTGTGGCTGTCTGCAGTATCTCTGCGTTCTGCCTCCTCTTTCTACGACTCACGTGCCTCATGACCCTAATGGTACTTATTCTACTAAGATCTGCCCTGGGACAGGGACACACACAGTTACCCATGTTGTATAAAATGTGAACTGAAATCATATTTAAAAAAAATCAGATTTAAAAAAAGATTAAAAAATCCAAGATGAACAAAGGTGTGGTCTATCAGCTATTCATGTGTGGAAGCCTGAACTCAGGAACAAGTCCAGTCCTCATGAGTCACTGGGATCCCTACAAGGTGCTTGGCAGTTCCCAGTTGAGTTTCCTTAGGCAGGTTCATGTATCTAACAGGTGTCTACCCATGTGCCATTCAGACCTAAGTGTGATGCCTGCAATTAGAGTGCAAACCATCTTTACCCTTATTTCAGGTGCCCCAGAATGGCACTGAAAACAAGAGCCCATGGAAGAGGAGATGTCTGCAGAGACTGTCCAGCAAAAAGTGCTGGGGACAGAGGTGGGATTTAAATCTTTCCTCTTCTTCTGGCTCTCCACAGCAGGCTTTCCCTCTCCTCTGGTTTCCATCTCTCAGCATGTGGCTCTTCCTGCTCAGGACACACAGCTCACACCTCACTCAGAAAGAGTGCAGGATTCAAGTTTTCCTTTTTGTGGCACACAGTTGCTGTCGTGGTGGCTTTTTGCATTCAAGCAATCCTTAAAACCCTCATCCAGGATGTAGGAGACCTTGCTCTTTTTCCTCCCGCTGCCCGAGGAAATGTGAGCTCGCATACCCTAATCCTGGGAGTCCAAGCCAGCAGCCTGGTGGCACTGCTGGTAGACACAGGAGAGCAAGGAGACTTGCCTCCCTCCTTCTGAGCACCTGATGTTCCACAGGAATATTCTTGAGGACACTTGGGCCAAAGACATCTTCCCAGGGCAGTGGCTGGGGAAGAGCTGCTCTCAGCTGCTGACCCTGCTCACAGGACCATATCCTGTACCTGTTTCACAGACAGCTACTGGACTGGCCCCTGAGGGGTTTTCCCTAGCAAAATGTGTAATTCCTGACTTCCCAGTGGGGTTAGGTAGGAAGGTTTTGCTAGGAAGGCTGAGCCATTTCTATCAATGAATGAAGTGTGATCTGTCAGCAACTGGAGACAGGATAAAGCACCTTTGGAGGTTAGAGGCTGTATGAGCAGAGTTCAGACTTTGGCCAGGCCTAAGGCAATGTTCTTGATGCCTCCAGTGAAGTAGGCAGCAGTCCCCACCACAACCACAACACCCAAAACCCTCTGCTGGCACTCCAGCCTTCCCCAGTCTCTCCTGAGCAGCAAAACTGAGGGCAGAAAGGGCTGCACATGCTGGTGGGATACAATGATACAGCAGCTGGAAAGGTCCCTGCTTGGCTGGATCCTTCCCAGGCTGACAACAAGCCTGGCAGCCAGGCATCCTGAACACCAGCAGTCAAGTGCTGTGCAAAGCATCATCTGTTTTGCCAGAACAATGTTTCATTTTTCTATCTGTGCTACCAAACTGTTCAAGTGCAGTTGGAAAAACTAAAAACAACAGCTTGCTTATTTTCAGCTAAGTAAAGAAGTCTGCCAGCCTCACATCTGATTGCTGGTTGCTTTTCACTTAATAATAGTCTCCTGTTTGCGATGTTACCACATCCTTTCTCATTACCATTACAGTTATGACACTGTAAGAAGTCTTTGTTTCTTTAACCTTTTTTTCAGCCACCTTTAGATGTGTTTCTGCCTTTAGCTGATTCCGTTCTAACACAGAAAACACATGTTAAGGGGGGAAAAAAAAAGAACAAATGAGGACACTTCTTTCCTCAGATGATTCTGGAAGAAGGGGGAACAGGGCAAGGTCAAGTCTGTATTTTAATACTCCCTTTCCCTTGTGATTTCTGCTAATTGTAGCAATACCCCACTCCTCAAGTGTTACAGTCAGAGTGATGCTTACAGTGTTCTGTCTCTCCTACTTTCATATGGACCATTATGAGATGTGGGAGGCAATACCCTGAAAAGTGTGTGGAGGTCCTGCTACGACAGCACCCCTTACACAAGACACCTGTTATGGCTGCTGTGCACCAGGCTTGCTAACTGCTAGCTTTGAGGCAAACCTAACACAGTTACACTGTCAAAGGTATGGTACTTATCTGCATACTGCAAAGATGGAACTAATGCAAGCCAAAATAATTTTTCTTTTCTTTCTGTAAGTACCATTACTAATATATTTCACATGGTTAAAAATGCATTATATCTAGGCTCCTTCTTTAAATGTGCATGCATAAATTTAGCTTGGATACTGTTAAATACAATTTCAAGCAGCAGAAACAAAATAGCATTTTGTAAAAAAGCATTTAAGCAGAAACAAATGCATTACAGTTAAAGTTTCTTGAACACTGATAAGATTGCTGAGTAAAGCCGCTTAGTGAAAACAAAACAGAAACAAAGCACCCTATACCTCAGTTAGGGCTGTGGGAGGCAACTACAGTTTACCGTAGGGAAAACTCAACCAGGAACTGTCCTTTTCGAGTGAAGAGGGCCACAAGGCCTACTGAGCAGATCTTTAGCAACACAGGTGAAAGAAGTTGGGCTAGATTTGCTGAGGTGCAGCTATTATCCCAGCTGTGGCACAACGCACAGCTCTGCAGGATCATTTAGAGAACATGTACTGAGGAACTCAGCACAAGTATGAACAACCAGCTCTCAGCTTTGGCTGCTTACTCCTGGCCCTGCTGCAACAGCAAACCCTGTCCCTGTCTAAGGCAGCACAGTAGCTGCCTATTTTGCCTGTTTTCCCAGTCCCTGGAAACTCAGACTGCTGCAGCTGCCACCACCAGTGAGGACATAGTCAGGATGCATGAGATGTCCAGGACACCAAGACCAACATCCCACTAGTAACTGTATTTTCATCACTTTTTTGAAGCTATCCCCCATTCCATAGGCTGATATAGAAGAAGCAAGCTGGGTTCACTAGGCTCACTAGGCTTTTTCATCCTGCCTCTGCTACTTTCCCTTTCCCATCTCTGCTGCCTCCTGCTCAGTTTTGCCAACACAGCTGAGCTGGATAAAGGAGGCTGAAGATACTGGCTGGATGTGATTGTTCCAGAGTTCAAGACAGCCCAACAGGGCTGCACATCACTGTACTGTATAGGTACATGGCCTGAGTTAATAATCTCATTGTCTGCACAGCACAGGCCTGCATCAGCCATTTGAGAAAGAGACTTTTGACCAACTCAGAATATGTATCTTTTAGTTTTATGGTCCTTTGGAGCAGGAATTGTCCTCTGTCAGATACCTGCATGGTGGCCTGTTGAATAGAGACTGGCTTACGGTCAATGCCTCCTGATAATCCTGTAACCGAAACGATTTTCATAAGAAAATAAACATAATGCCTCACATCAAATGTCTAATGATACTGTTCAAGACCTCCTGGGGCTGATTCTGAAGCGTTTTCTTATATTAAAAATATAGGGTCTTGGTAGAATTTCATTCCCTTCTACAGTATTTTATATGACCAAAAGGCCTTTTTACTCCCTGTTTCATCTGCTTATAATCTTATGGCTATTGCAGGGGGAACAAAGAGAGACTAGAAATCGTACATATGATTTTAAGAATCTACACTTTATCACAAACAACCCTATCTCCCTCCATATCCCTGTGCCAGAGTAGTATTACTTGGGTTGCAAAATCAGGCATTCAAAAGTTGGGAAGTTCAGATTTTATCTACATATTTAATTCAGCCGCACTGTGTGTGTTACAACAGCATGTGAGTAATTAAAGTCTATTATTATCAAGTGAATTTCACCTTATCCAGAGCAGACTGGATGGTGCACAGTTAATGAGTGACTTTGCAATAACTTCCTTCTTATTACTCAGTGTGAGGTCCCTAGCTCTGCAGCTGGAACTCTATTTAGATCTTAAAATAATTTTTTCACAATCCTTTCTGTGCCTTCACCATTATTGTTCTCTATGGGTATCAGTGCTTGGTTTGTTGTTTTTTTTTTTAATAATACCCTCCTGAGATAACAATTGATTATCTGTGTTTTACAAATAAGAAATTGGGATACAGAAAGGTTGAGATCTTATGTGAAACCACATTCTGGGTACCTGATCTGAGATGCCACTGGTTTTCATAGATCTTTCCAAGCGCAGAGTGCTACCATTTACATCTCTAAGCATGATGTATTTCTCTTGACCTTGTTCTAACCTCTCATCTTGGGTAGACAAAAGAAGTAAGATACCACAATCAGAAATCATCCCTGAAAACAACTGTGAGAATCTGACGGTAAGGGCACAAAAGGAATCCTACTGATGTGGGCAATGCTTTTACTACAAAGGTAATCTCTTTCACATCCAACCCCCTGCCCTGTGCACCTCCATCTTGCAGCTCTATCAGACAAACAGTCAAGCAAGGGTCCCTCAGACAACTCTCTCCTTCATTACAAAACCTCGATTCAGGTCCAGAGTAGCCTGAATAACAAGGAGCCCAACAGCCCAACCTATAATTATGAAGTGAGCTTCCAAATACAATATCAAACACTGAGGCTTAAGGAATGTTAACTGCGGCATGTAGAACAAGCTCAAGCTAAAATACTGACAGATTTATTTGTTCCAGTTGAAAAACCAAACAACATTCAATAATTTTAGTGCAGGATAGCAGCAAACAGCAAGACTGCTACAGAGCACACATCAAGCCTTGCTGCGTGAGGTTTCCTTGCTGGCCATCTTCTGTGCATCAGAGAGAGCACCAGGCTTCCCATTGTATGCACCAGTAAAACATTCATGTCAAAATCATTTAGCATGTCGTATGCAGAAAAACTACAACATGTTTTGCTGTAGCAGGTCTCTACATTTGCTATTTCTTAGACAGCAGAGCATCTCATCTGATAGCTGGTGCAGAGTCTCCATGCTGTCAGAGGTGCCTGGAGCCACAGCAAGGCAGGGGCAAGAAGGATCCCCAGGAGGGTGCTAAATACACCTGGGCTGTGTCATCAACACTGCCTGCAGTGCCACCCAGGTCTGTGGTTGAAGTTTGTCTACACTATCAGTGTGATTAACTACACCAGCAACTTTTAATTACCTGCAGATGGGGTGGGAGTATGTGGAGAAATTGATATCTTGTAGAATAAATCATCACCTCCCTTCCTTTTATCCCTTATGCAATAGAGGACACCAAATCTGCCGACTGACAGCAACAGGACCAGGATTTCCTAAGCCAGCTGTTGGGGATCTAGTTATGAAAGTGACGGAAAATTTTGGCAGTATTTTGGAAAGAGTTCTTTCAGCTGGAAACCTTCAATTTTGAGAAATGCTCTGTATGCGTTGGCTCGATGAAAAGCATTAAACTGGTGTAGAGTCAGACCCATCACTGAGAACAACAATGGTTTTTTTCTTCTGCCTGATCAACATATTTTTTGTTTGATGCCATCGGGCTTTGTGAAAAGAACATAACCTTCTACTGGAGCCAGTGAATGGGAAGAAAAGTAAAATGCACTTTTTATTTGGTAAGTTTTTGAAAAAGATTAAGCCAGAACAAAATTCTCATTTTTAAACACTTTTGATCATGGATCAGTTGTAGCAGTTGATACTGAAGGACGACCCTAGAAGGAACTGAGGTCAATACCTCAGCTTTCTCATGTGGAGGCTCAATATTTTATAAAAATCAGGATTCTTCCAAGATTTGTGTGCCTTCATATGTATCTCTCATTTCTGAAAGTTTGAGACAATAATCATTATTAAAATGTTGCTAGCTTGCAAAACAGCAAGGAATCTTGAGTTCAGTCTTTTAAACATTATTCTAGCACAGTTAAATACTACTCTGTACACTGTTTCTCTTTTTCAAGAAAGAGTTTATTCTACAAGCATAGATATTAATTAAACACAATTTCACAAGGCTATTTCAACTAAAAACCCAGCTCTTCCACCTTGACTTTTATGACCCCTACCATCAACACATGTGGCAATCTCCAATAAGGTAATGGTTTTGTGACCGCCTTCAACATATCTTTCTTTCTTTTCTTCCATATTTTTAATCAATTTTGTCAGCTAAGCATGTGGACTGTCCCCTGGTGTAAGCTGCCCAGCCACACACTTGCCTCCTGACTGGCCAGCCAGCTTCTCATCCGCTGGGTCAGTCAAACCCTTTGGGAAAGGGCTAAACTTTATGCCATAGCTCTTTCTGGACAAAGGAGTGGACGAGGCTTTTCTTTGCGACCCAGCCTCAGTTGTCAAAAGGCATGTGCTCCTCTCTGCAATTTCGATGATGTCCTAACTCTCAGGTTCAAAACTTTCTAGAGGAGAAGTGATGGATGGACACGGAAAACTTGCAACTCCTCCAGCAACCAAGCCACGAGTATACTCTGCCAGGAATACTATGTGTTGACGAAAAATTTTGTGAAGAGGAACTCACATGTCTGAAACAGAAGGAAATATGTATCAAAAAGCACAGCAGAACCAGAAACAACATATGCAATTACCTTAGTATATACCAACAGAATTTTTTATTCCATTTAGGGCACACTATACTGGTATTTAAAAAGAAAATTCTTTTCGTTTTCATCGCACTAAAAATTTGCCATCTGTTATATGGAAGTTTGTTTTTCCCTTTCGTTGTAATTAACTTTTTATTGAATTAATTACTCCAGGTGAGCTGGAAGTGGCTGTTCTACCTCACCTGGTGTGGCTGAGTGTACCCATGCCCAGCCTTGCCATCCACCATTCAGATGCAAATCGTCCTGCTCCCCACAAGAAATCCTTGGCACGTACCCAAAACGCCTGCTAGCAACAAAAACAGTAACATGGTAGGCAGCTGCTGCTGTACAGAAGGGAAAAAAAAGTTTTCGTAAAAAGGACATATATTCCCTGCTTGGTCAGGTCACTTTTTTTTAAGAATGTGTGTTCTACTGAATAAAGCAGGTGAGAAAATATTGGAGATAAAGACAGAGTGAATTTTAAATAACTTATACACAACACCTACAGGACACTGACCCCTTTTCTGCATGACAATGATTATTTTTATGCATATGTGTGTGTCTGTATACGTGTATATACACAGGCACAAGCAGTGAAGAAAACCTGGCAAAAAATTAGAGTAAAGCAGTGAGCTGAACCAGATTATGAAAAAGTTCTGTTAATTGCAGTAACATTGTACTCAAACATACAATAAGCTAGAAGTCCTCATGTGAGGAGCCTGTCTGGAGATGATTAATTAATTCCATGCACATTTATAAATTGAGGTCACAAAAGAAAGAGATGAAAGCTACTTAGAATAAAATTACATATTGCATTCACGATTATGTCTCTATGAGACCGCAAGAAAGAATAATCTGTTGCTAAGTTTTATTTACTTTAGCTATTTACTAAGTGTTCCATTGGTGAAGAATAGAAGAGAAGATAATAGAAAAGAATAGAGAGCAGAGTGGCAGAAGCCAAACCCTTGTGGACTGATAGGTACTACATCATGTGGCACAATCCAAATATTTTGAGAATGTCCTGAGACATTGTGGCAGCTTTTTGCAGTAAAGGTGGCGTCCACTTTGCAATGGTTCTCATGTATGTGCAAAGCCCAGTACAGCAATATGGCCTTTATTGTCCCTGAGACTGCACATGCTGTTCTTTTTCCACCAAGTCAGTACCTGCTCACGTACTTTGGCTTTTTGTTGTTTTGATGTGCTTTTCCTCTTCCTCTTTAAAACCTGCTCAAAGCTTAGGTTAAAGCTCATCTTGCTGAGAGACAGATGCAGGGATGAGGTTCCATTATCTGAGTTGTTCATAGCCAACAGAAGAAGCAACAAAATAGGATCACGCAGAACAGGCAAACATGTCATCGCTGTTAGTGAAGTAATTACACATTTGGCACTCGTGCAGGCTTTCTGCTTGCCAAGCCCCGCATGGAAGTTTAAGAAGAAAATGGTTATCCCTATTCAGGGCAAAGCCGGTCAATCAATCCTTTATCAATTCCCCTGACACAGCAACACAAGATTGTGGTTGACTTCCCAGAGAGAACATGGGATGTCTCCAGTTAGCTGAAACCCACTTCTGAGCAAATCTATCCTGAAACCACATGATCCTTGGAGGCAACGAGCTCCAGTGACTTTCTAGAAAGGGTAATTCTATAATATTCTTTTCTGGGCTGGATGCAACATTACAAAATGAGAGAAAAGACAGTCAGGAGAAACTCTAATCCACACAACAAACTTAATAGTAGTAGGTTTGTCAACCATACTACTTTTATGATTTTCTGATTACCGGTGCGGAGCTCAGGTTTTGATAGAGATTGTCTCAGTAACTATTTGCTGTTTTGAGTTTGTCTAATTGTGCCACAACTAAAATGGAATAATGTGCTGAAATGATCAAAAATGAGAAATGTGTGAGTAACAATGACCAAACCTACCACAGAAAATGTAGGGAAGAGTTCTCAGAGCTGGTGGAACAATACTGTTGCAATACACTGTTGATGGGACTCCAGCCAACATCTCCACATGATGCTGCAACACACAGTGTGGACGTAACAGCTCAGGGCAAGTTTAATCCCAACACCTCTGCACCACATCATTGCACAGCACGGGCATGCCAAAGAAGTCATCATGGGGCCAGCTGGCACAGCAGCTGGCACAGACATTCTTACCTGGCTGACAAGCCCTCAGTGGCAGCGTAAGGGAAAATCATGACACAAGGGACACTGGCCCCCAACACGAGCGCAATCAAACTCCTTATAAAATCTCATGAAAACTCTTACATGCCTCCTATTTGTCCCTTGCTGCCCAACTGTCTATAGCAGGAATTTATGATTGCATTTATTTTAAGAAGATTCATCCTCTGAACCAGCTGCTAAACCAAAGTTGGCCAAGTAACTACTCAGGTGGGGAATAGGAGCAACAGGATTACAGATTTGGTTGAAGTGAGCTATCAGGAGCTGCAATAATTAGGTTGCCTGGGGACTCAGCTTCATGCCCAGCCCAGCATCATCATTGGAGGAAATGGTAACTCTGCTGGAAGTTTGTCATCTCTTTCTTATAAACCACATCAGGAGATTTCTCTTCTCTCAAGTACGTCTTGCAATTGTAGCCACAAGAATACCATCTTGTAGGTGGAGAAAGTAGGCAACCCTGACCTAAATCCTTGGGTTTTTTATATAGAAACTGACACATGAACCGTAAACGGTAATTTTTATTATGTTTAAAAGCTACTTAAAGATCATATTCACATGCTGTTAAACATGTTATTCATTTTGATAAGGAAAGTGTGAATAAAATTTCACCCTTATTACAAAAATGTGTGAAAGGATAGCTTGAGCATTCATCACATCAAAAATTAGTCCTATTTATTTCCATGTAAAAGTCATTTAAATGGATGTGCAAATCTATATGACTAAATATGAATTCTATATATTTAACATATATTTTAATATATATGTCTGTCTCTACATTTTTTTAAGCAGTTTATATATCTGACCTATGTGATTTTTGCTCAGTCCTTCTAGGCTGTAACATACTCAAATGTGACTTAAAATCACTATGACTTGCCATTTGCTTGTAAGAAAAATTTGTACATAAATATGAGCTTCTCGTCCTAAATTTAAAAAGAAAAAAAATATTTAGTGTGAATTTGACTCTGTGAAGGAAACTGAAAATCTTCAGTGACTTTAAAAGACAGGATTTTTCCAGGTGTTTATTAACATTAATAGATTACATTTTCACGCGCCACAAATAAAATAGAATCATAAAATGGTTTGGGTTGGAAGGGACTTTGGACAAGAATATCCTGAATGAAATCAGGTTGCCCAGGGTCCCATCCAACCTGGCCTTGAACACTTCAAGGGATGAGGCATCCACCACTTTCTGCAGGCAACCTGTCCCAGTGCCTCACCACCCTGATAGTAAAGAATTTCTTCTTAGTCTAAACCCACCCTCTGTCAGTTTAAAGCCGTTATCCCTTGTCCTGTCACTACTATCCTTGTAAAAACTTCTCTAGGGACTTAAGCTAAACTCCATCAACTTCACCAGAAGTAAGGACGTCCACTCTTGAAGCTCCTCTTTGTGGAAGAGTGTTGGATACACTAAATAACAATACCAGCATGCATTCATGTCAAACCAGCACCGACAAAAAGCAGGTGCAGGAGCAGCTAAACAGATGCTCCTCAGCTGCCCTCAGTGAAGGCTTTGACATGCACTGCATAAGCTACCGAATGAGACCCACACACTCCTGATTGCAGTGAACATTTTGAGCTCAATTTGAATCCAGAAAACATTGTCCAAGGCAAGGGACCCTTACTCCATGCTCCAGCTAGTTTCCACTACTCACATGAGTAAAAATTACTCTGCAGAGCTGTCCCTCGGTTGGTATCGATATGCAAGTTATCAAAGTATGAGGCTGTTTGAAAAGGGTCAGGTCACTCACAAATTATACCACAATGATAAATCTAAGGCATGTGTGCTGTGCGGATAACTTTTTGAAGAGAAAACTGCACAAGATGTATCAAGATGTATTGTTCTTTTAAAAATCTTCCTTTCCAGAAGTTTACACTGATTTTGGCTACTACCTCTAAATAAATGCAGAGATAAAAGAGGGCCGAGGCTATGACAAGAACAACTTGGCTTCTGAAGGAGCAGGGTTTGTTTTCAGTCAATAAAAAAATGTATACAGCTAGTACAGCTTACAGCCTTCTTCATTCATGCACAGGGCTCTCAATGAACTGTGTTTACATATTATTTTCCTAGAGAAACATTTCGATAAAACCCAAAACATGGCAATGCTCTTGTAAGTAAATAAAATTACTTACTCTAACTGCACATGAATGGTATTATTATTGTGGCAAAATCCACTGATCCCTGGAAACTCACTGGAGATGATTTCCGATATGCAGGGTTTATGGGAGTAGATGCAGGCATACTCCAGAAGGTTGCTAAGGAACTAGCAGATATATGCATTTTTTTCAGATCTGACATGTAAAATATATCCCTGTTTCTTGGATTAGGCAAACTGAGAAAGCTATGTGGAAAGAGATACTCACAACAAATTCTCCTTATTTCCCTTAATCAAGAAACCCCTGAGAACTATAACTATGAATAATTCAACCTTTCACTAACATTTGGTGCAATTAATAACAGTACTTTAAAGCTGCTAGCTTTGTTTATCTTTTTATGCATAATTAAAGGGTGTTGATATTTAAGTTTCCAGCCAAGGAGCAAACTAGGTTTGGTTTTGCTGGCAGCAGCTGCTCCTGGCTTAACTACAACGTGATAACCTGATATTGCCCCATCTCAGCGCACGTGGTGCAATCAGCTTTCCTCTCTGCCACCACTCCTGTTCATGCTTAATTGTGCTGGAATTCTGTGCTCTGTCTGAATCAGTAGCTGACTGTCTGCCTCCTCCTCCCCTCTTCTTTGCCACACACGCATTAGCAGTTTGGAGCTGTGGTCAGAACTTGCCTAATTCTCTCAGGGGTGCCAGTCACTGAAGGCATGGTTTTTGCAAAGCGATTTTCTGTTTCCTGCTTTCCAACAGTTCCAAATGTAAATGCCAAATAAAGATACCTGAAAAACATACAGGTACCAGTGCATTATGTTTTCCACTCCTGTGATTAAATGGATGCCTGGCTTCGAATGCATAAAAGAAGTAAAAAAAAAAATCCCTTTTTAAAATGTGCTCCAAATTTCTATGGTGCTATTACATGCTTTGTCATTTCAGTTTCCTTTTGTCTCATCAGAGAATTCCTCTAGCAGATTACTTTATTAATTTTGCTGAAAGGAAACTCTCTAACAAGGTTTCTAGTAAGAGATTTCACATAGTTTTCCACTTTTCCCAGTGTTAAAAAAACCCCTGATTTTTAATTTCCAGCACTTTCTGGTAATTGGGGAAGTTTTTAAATTAGGAACCAAAAGCAACGAATGAGTGATTGTATTTCTCCTTTAGGTCAGGACTTAAGCTGCTGAACTCTAGATTTAATAAGAGTACAAAGGTCTTCCTTTAACACTTTCTATAATTTAGCTGGCTTTTGACCCCAGGGCCCTTTACATATTTTGAAGTGGTACACATGTCTACATTAGCATCACCATTTTAAGTCCCATCTGCATATATAAAAGCTATTACCTTTTTCAGTTTTTCAGACTTTAAAATCCATCTGAACAAAGAGAATAGTCAAAATATGGCCATGTTTTCATCAAATTAAATGGTCAGCTGCAGCCACCACCCTACAACCTCAAAACAGCTCCTGGTTCCAGAACTATAGCAAGAACAGACTTCCTAGGTGTAGTCTCAGCCAGTTTTCTCTTGTGGGATTCAAACATCCTCCTGGGGTAATCTGGTTTACTGCATTCAGTAATTTCTCATTTTTTTGTGAGCACACACTTTGCAAAAGCAAAAGTGTTATTACAGGCGGTAGGGGCCTCCAGTTAGGAACTACAGCACTTGGTTACATGTATTCACACTCATAATTTGGTTCCCAACTTTTCCTGTTTTTCTGGTGACCATATAGCCCATGTTCCTCAAGCCCTTCAAAGTGTTTTCAGAGAAATGTGGATGGCTGAGAAGTTCCTGTCAATCTGAGAAAGATTTTCTCAGTAATGGTGGAATAAGGGAGAAGGGAACATGGTGTTTTCCGTGGACTAGACTGGATTTGTGCTTCAAGTCAGTTCACTGAACAGAGAAATAACACACTTCGTTTTCATTCATTATGTTCATATTTGACATATGCTTGGAAAGAAAAGTCTATGTTCAACTACTTGAGCATGGTTCTGTGCTTTGAAAGGTTCCTAAAGGGCCTGAATACACATGAAACCAACCGAGCCCAGCTGGAACTTTGGGAACCAAAAATCAAAGTAAATATTTTCAAAAATGACAATGTCATACAGAATCCAAAGTCTCAGCTACAAAATGTCACAGGACCAGAAATAGAAATAGAAAAAAAAGGATAAAATAAAAAAAAAAGGATAAAACCCAAAACGAAACAAAAAAAAACCACAAAACCAAACCAAACCAAAAACCACACACAAAAAACCACCCCAAAATGGAACCAAAAAAGTCAAATTTTCAGGAATGATAAAATTCTGAGCCCTTAGAAGGGCTAAGATGATGGATGGGCTTTATACAGTGCCCTGGTTCCTAAATCTCTGAGTAACATTTGAAATAGGTTTTGGTTCTAGAGGTCACTTAGCTACCTCAGAGTATTTTTCTCCCAGATACGAAATATGTGATTAAAGAGTTAGCTGCCTGTAAGGCTATTGGCTTGTTTCCCTAACCCAGGAAGGACTAACATCCTGCCAAAATCTTTTTCAGGCTTTTCCCTCAGGCTGACTTTATTAATTCAGGGTGAAAAAAAAAAAAAAANGAAACCATCTCTCACAAAACATGAGCTGCAGGGGCCATTTTCCCATGCTGCAGCTCTCCTTGCTCTAAAGCCAACATCTCTCCTTTTATTCCTCATCTTAATGAGCTTTCTCAACTCTTGGTAAGCACTGTCTGACCTAAATGAGTCAGGCAATGGGCAGAAGTTTCCTCCTCCTGGGGCCCTTGACCCTTAACGTGGCTGCTGCTCCTGCTGTTGTGCCTGACCCCAAACTCCAGGACTAGCATTAAGCTCTTTAGGAAATCAGCACAGTAGGCATATAGTTAAGTACCTACTTGGATATCCAATTTCCAGCTTCTGTTTTCCAGGACTTGCCTGCTGTTCCCTCTGCTGAAAGGCAGGATGTGGTTATTGCTGGCATTAAATGTTGTTCTGCATCCTTAACTTCTCATGGAAGGGAAAAATTGAGTGAGGTAATCCACAGAGTGGAAGCAAGGTGCTTGTATGGGGCTGCCAGCTTGCTTAGCATTAGGTACCTAGAGCTGTACTGGAACCAACACATGCTTTATAAAGTTGTTGCTGCTTCTGTTGTAGTATTTCTGCTATGGCTCTCCAAGTAGAGTAATTGGCCAGTTTCCTCAAAACATGGCCTCAGTCTCTAGAGGACAGGTTATTACAGTGAGTCACAGTCCAGCACTCTGTCCTTTAAATGCCGTGAAGCACAGAGATGGATGCTGCATAAATATCAGCATGGGCAGAACAAAGGCCCCATTCTATAGATGGCCAAGAGTGCACATAGTTTAAGGGAAGTGTTCTAAGTCACTATGATGTATGGAGGTGAAAAGCATAAAGAAGGCCAACTTTGCCCTCCCAAATGCTGCCAGTGTTTCCCAGGCTCACACAAGCAGGTGCCTGGCAGAGCAGAGCCTTCAACGACTACCCTTTCACCCTCACAGATTCACGGTAACAGATCCCTGCTCTGGGATGCTGAAATCACCTTTTGTAGGTCTGTCCTACACAGCCAATATATCCATACATTTATATACCAAATATTTTCCTCTCAGTATCAGTCATGCCTATATCACACCTTAATAGCATGACCAATCACTTGCTTTTTCTTTTTGTAGCGCAAGGATGTCACCACCTACAGTCCCAAGACCTGAGAACATCTCCAGCTTGTTATAGTTTGTATTAAAAGAGCAGTTAGGCAGCACTAATGCTCTCTGTAATTGCAGAAGAAGTATCATGAAATACAGTATATCATGCTAAATAACCTCTATGTCTTTTAATGCTGAAAAAAGGAATTTTTTTTTCATTTGTATTTGTTTTAATCTTGTTTTGCAGACATTGGAGTTTAATGGGAGGGAAAATTTTAATGCGATTCAAAGCAGGTCTTTTTTGAAGCAGGCACAGGAGATCAAAAAACATACCCTATGCAGGCAATAACTTTTAGCTAGAACAGCTGGGAAGGTTTGATCAGATTCCAGTTCTCCCAATGGAATGAATAGGGAAGGAAGCCAAAAAGACAAACTACAGGGGAAAAAAGGATTTATTTTTGAAGATGTTGTTCTAGTTCTTTCTCACATGCATCTCCACAAGGGCGATAAAAGCAAATGGCTAATATGTGCTCCTTGTTCCTACCACGAGTTTGAGATTTTGTGTCATTTGACAAGGGTTACTGTCACTTAATAATTTCTGGAGTGCATTAGGTGAAAATGGCATTTTGCAAGCAATTTGTAAAGATAGACTCTGCCTGTCCCAAAAGTTCTATAGTCAAGGGACAAATCTTTACAAATCCTGTGGCTCTGCAGCTCACGTTTATGCCACAAGGGCTCAGGAGCTCTCAGGAGTCAGCACTATTTCATCTGGATCATTCTCTGAATGAAGTCAATGGGAATGTTGCCAACAACTTCATTAGCTGAAGACACAAGCTATAATTCAAAGGACCAGGATGTCAGAGCCAGCAGAATGAGCTTAAAAGGGAGACAGCAACTCATGAAATGGAAGAACTGGCAGAGAGTATAACTCTTCTGTTTGAGGTGGGACTGCAGCAGCTTGGGAGATTATAACCAGGATGCGGGGTGGAGAGGGAACACTGAGGGAACAAATCCATCTTGTGCTACATCCTTGACTAATTCCTTTGACTTTAGCAGGAGTTACTGTTCTGAGTAAGGCAAGGATTTAGGGGTGCATGTTCCTACACAGCACAATGCATGAACTGTAGACATTTACAAGCATTTCAGACTAACACCCAGCCTGTTAAAGCCAGGAAACTGGCCACTTGGGATTAACCTTGCAGTATGATATTCATTATTCACCAGCATGGCAACCCAACAGAGACTGACTATGAAGTCTGATATTCATTAAATTGCAGTACAGCATCTCTGAGGTGGCCCGTGGTGCAGCCCTGTGTGTGCTTATGTACATGTACTATAAAATATGACGGTGAGAGGGAGGGACGTGTATTTTAGAAAGGACACAAATTCAGCACAAGGGGTGGCTGGCCTTGCAGGGATCTCTGTTAAAGATGCCAAGTAACGTTTGGCTTCCAGGTCAGACAAATTTTTTTTTATCCTAAATCTACTCATGCAAAGACACAGCTTATAGCTTGCAGATGGCTCATTCTGCTGATTTGCCAGTATTCACACTCAGAGTGTGGAATTATATCACATGAGCAAGGGGATTGCTGTCTTTTTTCATGGCTTTGTTATTGCAGGCAAAAAAATACAGCTAACCAGAAAATAAGAAAAAGGAGGATACTAAATCATTATTTTTGGAGAGATTTTTAAATCTAATTTAAATATCATTTTAAAAGACAAGAAATACATGAGGTCCCAGTCAAACACTATCTCTTACTCATATGTTTATCAAGACAGCCAGAAAATGAGGATGGATTATATATTTTAAATAAAGGATTTACACTGACACTGCTAGGCAAAAGTTTTTTTCTCTCACTCGGATGCTTATTTGCATTTTTCATACTTTGAAAAATTCCCTGAACAATGATAATCATTAAGAATAATTGCTAATGCTATAAATACTAAGAGCCTCAAATTCATTAATAACAAGGAAAACAAATTAGTATGAATGCTTAAATTCAGTTCCTGAAAAGGAGAAACACAATTTATTTACACGATATTATAATCAATTTCAAAATCTCAGTAGAGTTGCACTTTTGTAAACCAGAAGTGATTGTATTAATTTATTGAAGTTATCTAGGGACTGTACCAATATAGCACAGAAAGGCTGACCTGTGAAATCTGTAGTCTGTAAAAAAACATACAAGAAATCCGCTGATGCAATTTGAGCTAAAGAAAAAGATTAATATATTGTCCTTTGGAAAATTATTTAGTTTGATAAAAGCTATTCACACAGTTGTGGTGAAGCAGTTGGGAGTTTTCATCTGAAAATTCATTTTTTAAAAGGGAAGGGCTGAGTGTTTCACAATAGTTGCAAGAAAAGAGAAATAGAGAGCCACAAGAAAAGAGAAATAGAGAGCCACAAGAAATAGTTCAGCAAAGGGTCATTAAGATGATGAAGGGACTAGAGCATCTGTCCCACGAAGAAAGGTTGAGACATCCAGGACTGTCCTGCTTAGAGGACAGAAGACTCAGAGGGATCTTTTTAATGTATATAAATACCTGAAGGGAGGTTTTGTAAATAAGGACCCAGGCTCTTTCCAGTGACAGGACAAAAGGCAACAATATAAACTAAAATACAGGAAGTTCTCTCTGAACATCAGGAAACACTTTTTCACAGAGGAAAAAGTGAGGATGACTGAGCACTGGCACAGGTTGCCCAGAGCGGTGGAGGATTCTCCACCCTTGGAAACCTTCAAAAGCTGTCTAGAAAGAGTCCTGGGCAGCTTGCTCTAGAGGACCTTGTTTAAGCAGAGGGGCTGGACCAGATGACCTTCAGAGGTCCCTTCCAACCCCAACCAGCCTGTGATTCTGTGATTCATCATTTCACACCCAGAACATCACAGAATATTTGAAGTTGGAAGGGACCCACAGTGATCATCAAGTCCAGCTCCTGAGTGAATGGCCCATACGGGGATTGAACCTGCAGCCTTGGGGTTATCAGCACCATGCTCTAACAGAGTTAATCTCAGATTTTTCTGTTTGGGTGGAGTTTTTGTAAGTTTGTTTCTGAAAGATGTCCTTTAACTAAAATGAGCCCTTTTTTGTTTGGGTGAGGAGAGAGGTAAGGAAGAGCACAGAGATCCTTTTAGCCCCAGTCTTGGTGTACTAGATTAGGCTTCCTCAGTTCTGACACATCGTAATGCTCAATCCCATGTAGCTGTGAGGGTCACTGCCATGTCAGAGGCCTCCAGACAGACAGACAGACCTGCTGATGGGAGGTGTAGCTCTCCAGACCACAGGCTGTCAGGAGTGCCTGATGCCTCTCAGCAAGGCTGGGTCAACAAACAGTTCTTTTGCAGGAGCTGTGCTGTGTTTGAGGAGCTGTGTCACCAGGTGAAGGAGCTATGTAGTATTCAAACAAATGAGCAAGACCATCAACTTTCAGAGATGCTACAGTCTCAAGACTCTTGGGAGTCAGGAACCTCTACTGAGGCAGAGAAGCAGGTGAACTCAGAACCCTGCAGGGGAACTAGTCAAGGGTCCGATGAAGATGAACCTGGAAGCAGGTCACAGCGTCTTGCAGGAGGAACGTTCCTCCTCCTTCTGGAATTTGCCAAGTAGGAATGGTACCTTCTATAATGGGTATGAGGCTCTGGAATCAGAAGGCCAGACAACTGATGAGGTGGGCAAAGGTCCTGCAGGTATAGTGGGGTCCTAAAACAACACCACCTGTACCCCTCGTCATGACCTCCTCCGTTAAAGGAAGAGAAGGAGAGTTGTAACAGGAGACTCCCTTCTAAGGGCAACAGAGGGCCAGACCCAACTCACAGGGAAGTCTGCTGTCTCCCAGGGGAGATAAGGGACATTACTGAAAAACTCTCCAGTCTAGTAAGGTGAACTCTGATTCCTATCCACTACAGGTTGTTCAAACTGGCAGTGACAAAATAACAAAGAGAAGTCTGAGGGCAATCAAAACAGACTTCAGGGTCCTGGGATGTGGGTACATGGGAACACACATGGGTACATGGGAACATGGGTAGTGATTTCCTTGATTTNTTTCAGAGCCCTGGGATGACTGGCAGAAGGATCAGGAGCATGGGTAGTGATTTCCTTGATTTTTCTGGGAATAATACAATACAAGGAATAACATTGATAGGAATAGGCAGATCCATCAGGTCAATGCCTGGCTCCGAGGTGGGTGTCAGCAGAACAATTCCAGCTCAGCATGTTCTGTGATACTGTGAAATTATTTCACCCTCTTTGCTCCATTCATCCAACAAACATAAAGATTAAACTGCCCCTTCTCTCAGCATCATTGTGATCTGGTGTGATTCCTCATTCAGTTTTCATTTCAAAAATTTCCCTAAAATAATTTGCACTACCAAACCCCCTGTTAGACCCATTCTCCTCCTCCTTTTTGCCTGTACTTCCATGCCTTTGGCCTTGATTATAAACCGAAGGGAATTAATTTAACTGAGCTTGTAGGCTCAGCTTGAATGTATGTACACTTGGCAGCACAGAGTGGCCTAAAACATGCGAAAGGAACCAGCAATCCCTGTGACTTACACCATATAGTCCTCAGCCTCCCTAGGAACTTTTAGTCAGGGATCTTTACATATAACAATATATGAAAAATAAAGTATTTTCTTGAGTAGTTAAGACTGGAGTTTATTTGGACAACTTTGCAGGGTTTTGTCACACTACATGTGAGAAGTAAAGAGCTGCTGAGCAAACTCTGTAATGAGGTTGCAGGACAGATGCATTTGCAGCTGTTTGATTCTAGACGATAAGCATAACATGGGACAACAGACTGAAGTGGCATTAAGTTTTTACTTGTGTTACCACAGTCCTTGAGATGGCCAGTCCTAGACTGAGATCTCCATGGCAATTAGCATCACACAAAGATTAATATGATGATTGGAGCTGCAAGAGATTCAAACTGCAATATAAAGAAAGTTACAAATGCTTAACAAACGGAGATCCTGGGAGTAAAAAGAAACAGGGAGAAAATATTGATAAGAAGGATAAGCAGTGGACAATAGACTTAAATTAATGATGTTTGGAGAAATGTAGAAAGGTAAGGGGAATTTTAAAGGAGGTTTTGAAATGTAGGCAATGCAGTTGCCCTGAATGTTTCTGTTTAATTTCTCCTATAAATGAAGCGCAGAATAAAAGAGATCATAGGAATAGTTTGAAAATTAACTTAAAAGCAGTGGAACATAAACTAAAAGCCCTTAAAAGCCAAGATACCTGTCCAAGCAGTGCAAACACAATGTGGTGCCATGGTTTAATTAAAGGGATAGAAAAGTCATATTTGTAACATTATCGGTAAAAACATAGAACTGTATTTGTCTAGAGAAACCAAAAAAGAGAGAAGAAAATGCTGAACCACCACAGGATAAAGCCCAGACAACAGTTAACAGCTTTTCAAATAGAGAATAAGCACATGACTTTGAGTTGTTTCACTGAGAAAATCAGCAAACTACAACCTCAAGAAGGTCACTGCAGAGAAAGGATCAAGTAAAAGAAGATGGCCATTTGTGAATCTGCTTGGAAAGTAGTAAGCAAAAGGAAGGATACAGACTATTCAGCTAGGAGAAAAAGAAGGGAAGGAAGTTTCAGGAAGTGTATGTCCAGGCAAGAAGTACATGTACAAGTACACAGGATGAGGAAGTAGGGAATAGAGAACAGCAGATATGAAGAAAATAGAAAGAGCAACCAGAAATTAATGTAAGTATATACACTATATTAAAGCAAGTTAAATACAGGAAGTATTTTTCCAATACTTCTCTTTTCAAAAACTGTGTCTTCTGTTACAGCAACTTTGCTGAGAGATCTTGAATGGTGAGAAGGTGGTAACACATAAGCCTGCAAAACTGTTACAATTGTGTCAGATACAAAAATGTCATACAGATTCTGCTCTGTGAGAAGAAAATTAAACTATTTGATAAGCAGAAACTATTTGGAGAGCCTTTTGATACATCCTGTGTCCAAGAAAGAAAGCAGCAATAGTCAAATAATTTTCAAATTCCATTAAAAATATATATATTTCAAGAGAGTATTGAGTCTCCTTTTCCCCCTATTTTTATCTATGCCAGGTTACCAATCCCTAAAGAGGATAATAGTTTCTAGAGCACTCCTTTGGGAGATTTCAGCTAGGTGTGGCCTAATTGTGAGATGTGCTGCCACATGAAAGATTCTGCAGGGCAAGGAACAGAGATTATGTTCGTATTTAAATCATTCTGTGGTAGGCAAAACAGTGGGATTTGTAACCTGAAATGGCTGCAGCACCCTTCCAAATAGGGTTTAAGTGACAAAGTCAAGTCGGGATATGCAGAATGAGGAAAATGCATCAAATAATCCGTGTGGAAAATCACGTCCAAACGCCCTCAACCCCAGTTGTGAAAACTCTTGAGAAGCGTAATGAGAGATTGGGGATCAACAGGACTATGGAAAATAATGAACAATGACAATGAAGCAGCCTACTCTAGAGTCAGATTTCTGATCCGTAGCTCTTGTTGTCGTCCCTGATTCATGATCCTCTTTACCCATCTGTGAAAGAGGAACATGGTTATTTTACAGGGTGGGGGATGTGAACCTTAATTTGTTAACATTTCCAAAAGAATTGTGAGATCCTGAGATGAAGGGGCCAAATTTAATGCTCATTGTTTAGGCTCTAGTCTGTCTGTGCTCAGACAGAACTCCCACTGAGACTGGGAGCTGAACAACAATTCCCAAAGTTGGTCCATTTTTCCTAGGAAAATGAGACAGTTGCAAAGTACAGTTCGTTTGCTGCATTCATTCAGTACCCTGGAGATACAGCATTATGGTTAGTTACACATCTCAGAAAGCTTCTTCAGCAATATTGCAACGGCTTTGAATTCTTACAAGGCTATGCAGTCCAAGTAAAACAAAGCTGCTGGCAAAAGTAATAAGCCAGCACTCCACACCTGATTAAACAGCATTGTTTTTTAGTCTAGCACCACGCCAAGTTCTCAATGACAATGTGGATGCACAGCATCCGAGAACTGCTTAAAGTGAAGGTTTTACCACAGCAGCAGCGAGCAACTTGCTTCTGCGAGCAGGTTTGCTTAACACTATTTCTAAACTCAGCAGTTTTCAGGAATCAAGCCCTTCTCCACACACACACAACACACACACACACAAAACCAAAAAACCCCAACAAAAAAAGACCCGACAACCTTTTCTCAAATCCCAGAGGTGATGGAATGTAAATAAGGGAAACTGAGCCCTTAAATGATCTGCACGTGCACACACTACCTACAGCATTTTTGGTTGCTAACAGTAAGCAGCTGCCAATTTCCCTCTAATGCTCAGACGACTTGCTAACTGATCTGCAAGTCCCAAAAGTGTGTTATCTTTAATGTGCCTCTAATTTTGCTAAGAGCCTACTATTTATAGAGTGTCATTTATTTACTTATTTACCTTCAACCAATTAAAGCTATCATTTTTTTAAAAATGCAGTGGAAAAGAAAAGCACACACACGAGTGTGTATGTGTGGAGAAAACCCAATCTGTTCACTTAACTGGATGAATGTTGCAAAAGTTCTGTTTTGCTTGGAAAAGCAATGCATGAGTAAAAGCTCCAAAACCCTGGCATTATTATCTCTAATTACAATTGGCAATATGTGGCAATCATAATTATTCATTTATGCAAAATAGCTTACAGTGTGTCTCATTTTTTATTCCCTGTTAAAGGATGGCTCGACAAAAGGAGTAAAAAAAATGATTATAGTGCTGTACATAATTGTGCTAAATGCTCAGTCATTTTGTTTAAAAAATACTGCAAAACGAAACTGCTATTTCTGCAGAGACAGAAAATAATTTAACAAAGATGTATAGTATACTCTGCAGGTGGAAATCCATCTAGAAAACATATTTCCCTGAAAAAGAGAGATATTTTACAACAAAACTTGAGCATAATTTTTACCATTTCTGTCTTACTTAAAAAAAACAATAAAAAGGAAGGAAGGAAGGAAGGAAGGAAGGAAGGAAGGAAGNGAAAGAAAGCCTCCTTGTTTTAATCTAGCATATGCTTCTCCTGTTAGTAAAATGCAAATTTGCAAATAGTCAGAGGAGAGACCGTGACCATAATAACTCGCTACGGTTCTGCAATATGACACTATTCTATTTCAATTCTACCACAGTACGCTAAACAATTGAATAAGATCAAGTGCACTTCATGACAAAAAAATAAGGATGGACGAGTTCATGCCACTCACATAAGTAATCTCTATTTATGCATGTATTTCTAGTGGAATGTCACCCTAATTTATGACAGTCAGCCTGTGAAAAGCCACAGTTCATGAGAGTTGCCAGTCACCCTTTAATCAGGCACTTGGGGTCAGATGCTCCCCAGGTAAAAAGGACTTAGATTCAGGATGCCAGGTCCAGAGATTCAGTCTCAAGAAAATAAATGCTGAGAAGGTTGCTTATTAGGAGAAACTGGAAAGATACTCTAAAACCTGTCTGAAACAGACAGGGATGCTTTAATCCAGACATGCTGCACCAGATGAGCACCCTTTACCCTTGGTTCCAATCTCACTCTTTCTTGAGGAACAGCCTTCCCCCCCATCACACTTATTCCTCTCTCAGAGCAAAACTGAAGGTAATGCAACTATTTCTGTGAAAAGGATCATCCACCAAACCAATTGGGTTTTTGATGGCTAGGCATTTAAAAACTTTTTCATAGTGTCTTAGATATATAAAAATGTAGGAGACTTTAAAATCAAATAGGAAGCAGATTTTTTTTCCTGTGCTGATGGTGTTGATTAGAGCAGAGGAAATGGAGATCACCATTGGAATGCATGGGAAAAACCAGGCTTCCAGAATAATGGGATAGGTTGCGCTATGTATTTTTAACAAATAAAAATTGGTCAGCTTCACAGAGTTGTTAAAAGAGTGGAATTTTTCTCCCAACTTAGTAAATTATGACAGAAAATGAGGGAAACATGGCAGAACATCATACATTAAAAATTTAAACCAAAATAAATAAAATCCAAATCTGAAAGAAACAAAGGACAGTATTGCCATTACTTTCCACTTCTTTTTTATCATCAGACACAATAAATGATTAGCATGTGAGCCTGTCTCTTTTTGTCTCTCTCGAGCACACAATTAGGACACAGGAGATACCAACTAGGCCCAGCAGTGATTTCTTACTACACAGATAATTCATTGTGTCTTGGTCCATTACCACTAGAAGACTTTTTCCGCTCTTCACACAGAACCAGGAAGAATCACTCTGTTCTCATTACAAAAAATGTCAAAATTCATTTCTCAATCAGAAGATAGAGCAAGGCCCTGTGTCTGCTGGGCGTATTGTGGCAGACAGCTCATGCCTGCTCAGAGGTCAGGGTTTGCTGACACAGTCATCATTTGCTTAACACAGCACAACACCTACACGAGATGTCCTGATTACAAAAACCAGATTGTTACACTGTTCTGCACTGTGATCCACAAACAAATGATACCAAACACTAGGACTCTAGATGTACCTTTGGAGCAATGGGAAAGAAAGCTTTCAATCGCCACTGGGATCACTAAGGAGTGTTTGCATTAAGTGAAGCAACATGCAGGGGACTAAATATATTACCTTAGAAGAAATGTGAAGAATACAGATTTCCAGCATGAAGAAACTGACATTTTGGTATCATTCTTCTAATTTTAGGAGGAAGTGGCTACCTGTCCAAATTTAAGAAATACAAACCAAAGACTATAAATAAAGAAAAATATTCAGAAAGAGTAGTACCATTCCTTTCAATATTTCTCTTTAACTTAAAGCAGTAATTTAGGCTTTCTTCTACCTAAATGTTTCATGTACTTCAATAAATCAGCCAGAATTTCTTCACTCGTGGTCAGCTCTGTTACTAAAACTATCTCATGGCAGTCAGAAGAAAACATACAACACATTTTCTCCTATAGACCTGGTTTCCTGGCCAGGCAATATATTTCTTATGGCATTCAGAGAGTTGTGACACTCATGACATATGACTGAATTAAGACAAAAAGAATTATCAGTGAACCACAGGAAGAGAAGGGCAATCTCCAAGACCACGACCACAGCACAGACTGCAAACCCAAATTACAGTTTCTAATGAGATTGTACCTTAATATTTAAATTAACTCAGTTCAAATGTTGCAATGAAAAATATTCCATCATAAGGAAAATTTTCCTCAAAGTTTCCTAAATGAGACATAAAGTGTGCAAGACAGTAGATTGTCCATCAGAAAAGCATATTGTTTGGCATTTTGAGGCAGGTTTTTAATACGAGGAATGTTCTTTCCTCTTCCCTTTATAAAATAATGATTGGCTGGCACAAAATGTGAAGATTCATAGCAATATGGATAATAAAGATTGTAAAAATAATAACTATATTTTAAAATCCCAAAAGCCAAACTAATTGCATTTTCATATGTCTCAAAATGACCCTACAGATTACCCAAAAGATTTTTCCATTGATGTCTCTGTGATTTCAAAAGTCACATTCTTTCTACCAATATTACAGCTGGCAACAGCCTCTACAAACACTAATCCTGCCCTCTTCATCCAAGACACTAATTTTTCTAGCCATAGAATTATTGTCTTAAATTATTCATAAAGTTAAAAGCTTTGTACCTTATAAAAAATACCGTAGTTTTAGGTGAGTATTTTTCCTATACGTCTAGTTAGTACAGTGTGTCTCCAGAGTATCAACAGGCCTGTTTTTAAAGAAGACTGGTGAGGCAGTTCTCCATATCTTGGAGATGGTTTTCAGAATCTTAAATTATATTTATTCATATTTTTCTATGGTATTATATATAATATTTGAAAATGCAATCTGAGTATTAACTAATCCATCCTCTGGCTGGGAATTAATTTGTCTTATCTGAGTTTTTCATATGTGGAAAGAATACAAAAGGACTAATATCAGAAAAGGGGAATACTAAATGAAATTCACAGGGGCTTGGTGTATTGAATAAGGTAAAGCACATGGGTTATATCAACTTAAAATTGATTCCAAAGCTCAAGCTTAGAGATGACCTGTGAGTACAAGTCCCTGAGTTTTACCCATAGTGGAAGTACAACCCAAATCTGACTTATCTACTGTGTTTTCAGGTCTTCAATCTAGCTCATTCAAACTCTCTCTCCTAGTTCTTCAGAGACTATTTAGCTCCTCTTAGAAATAAGAAGAATACTTGGTAACACAAGCATACAAAATCCTTCATAACTTCTTACAATAACTGAGCAGCACACCAAGCAATAACTAATTAAACAAAGGTTAGGAACTTCCCTGAAATAAAATTTACACCTATTTTTCCAGATAGACATCATGTCATGAAGTAATATCTAATTTACTGATTAGTTTCCAAATTTGTTTTTCTGTAGTAGAAAATCATGCCAATGAAATCGCTTCATTTACCTGGGCAAAAAAAGTAGCTAATGGAGAGCAAAAAATTGCTACTTCCTAAAAAACACGTGCACCCCAACATGAAAGGTGTTTTTACATCTTACCATCATAATTTCCTTCTTCTCATCCTTCACAATCTAACTTCACAAGGGAACACTAGGCATACTTTAGGACTGGGACAGTCAGTGTATGTGGCTCTGACATTCCGCTTCCAACAAGCACCACAGTGCACTGGCACTGCACAAAAAGGGATGTAACAGCCAGGTGGATGGAACTGTGCCCCACTAACTCGAGGGCAAGCCTTCCACTGACTGTAATGGGGCCACACTTCTTATCATTCACTGTCTCATTTAATAAGAAAATACGCATTTTTTCTCTAAGAGGAAACAGCTTCACTTCAGAATCAGTAGTTTTAAGATGATATAAGAATGGGTATGTTTGCAATTATTTTGCTTGAACTGTACACTAAGGACTAATAAACAATTACTAGCTTGGCTTAACAGTTTTCAAAAACACAAAAAAAAAGTTCTGAAGAATCATAAATTACCCAGGGAAACCTTACTATAATTCACCAAGAAGCTTGCAATTTCTTCAGCTTAGAGTTTGAAAACAAAGCAAAACAAAGATTTGTCATGTTTCATATTTCCAAGCCAGTATGCCTACATTCATGTGGTTTCCATCTCTGGCAGAGTGTAAAGAGGAAGTAAAATGTCAAGTTGTTTATTTCTGTGCAATTTTCTTATCTCAAAATAACACCGAGTTTGCTAAATCCAATCTGTCTTTAATAATAGACAGAGGAATTCCTTTGCTCGGCACTCCTGCTTTTACAGAAATCTTATGATCTAGAAAGAGAGGAGTTAAATCTCTTTTGACAATTTTGTCAAAATCAAAAATGTCATCTGAAACAGCAGCCTTGTTTTCTAGGGAAATAAATTGTTTTCCTTTAGTTCAGTCCATATACTACCTTTTCTTATTATTTTCTCTTCTTTTATATATTGTTTTACTGCAGATGAAAAAGAAAAGCAGAGACAGACAAAAGAACAACTAGAAATTCACTCTTCATGATCATAAGCTTTCACTTAATAGTATGAGGAAAATGAATATGCTTAAATCAGCAAGTTGTTCTTTACCTCCACAGAACAATCTTCATCGTCAAGTATGTGATCAAAGTTCCCTGCCTAAAAGTCGAGAAGCCACAAGTTTTTATTAGACACCCTAGGCCTGATTTCAAAGTGTAAGAGAGTAAGCTACATCTTTCCTTTTGAAAATAAATATATATTTCAGCATGTAAGCCTGTGCTTCTTCCCTTTTTAACTGCCCGTTTCAGAGATTAATGAATTGCATGAATACATAAAAGTTCTCTATGCTTCCATATCCTTTGTTCTTAAATCATACTGCAGATTAAAGTGATATCACATTTTTTTTTTAAAAAAAGCATTTCCAAACTTATCTAATCCAAATTTGATCGATTTTTATGTCCTTCCACGTCCATACTGCATGCATTTTAAAATGCAAGTGTAAGTACCCATTTCCCCAGTCCTCTACACTGGGAAGGAAAGGGAAATTTAGCTGCAGCAGCATAGAGACCCAACAGTCCCAAGGAAAGATGAAAAGAGAAAAACATTCCTTCCATTGTCCCCTTTTGATGCCAGTTCCCCTATCCAGTATCCCCTACCTAGCTCATGCATTTCGACAAAGAAAAGAATAAAAGTTTGTGCCTCTTCCTGCAGTCATCTTTGGCCTTGTGGTTAACGTTGTCTTTCTGACCTTTGTACAGGATAACCCCAGACGGTGGTACTAGGCTGTAGCACAAGGCTGTATAGCTCACGGTCTCCCTTGCACTTACAAACATGTCCCTTCCCTCTGAGAAGGAATCCCTTAAAAGTGGCAATACAAGACTCTAAATGGGCTGACTGACAGAGAGGAGAGGAGCAAATCCTCCTGAGATAGCTAGCAACAAATACACAACTGCAGGATGAAGTAAAAACTTCACAGGCAAACACAGACCCTCCTTTTTGTTTAAATTCCTATCCTTCTTGCAGAAGCATGATAAAATGATTCAGGATTGGTTCATTAGCAGAAACGAGTTGAACACTAATCGCCGTGTTCACATTTAGTGTCCTTTAACATCCAGTCCAAATATACAAAATCTTTGTACATCATGGATTTTTTTAAACACATTCACAGTCAACAAGAACATTTTAAATTAAATACATGTCTGTTTCCTTCTGCTCTATATCTCTATCCATAGGCCTAACAGAAAGTGAGAGTGCCTTCCCCTGCAAACATGGAATATACTTTGATATCTGAAGACCAAACCACCCTTCAGACCAATCTCAGCATGTTGCTTTCTATATGCTGAGACTGTAAAGGTTTTGATGTTGACAAACCAAGTTTTGCAAACCACCCACAACCCTCTTGCTCATGTGTGCCTGTTTTATCATCCCTCACAAACGGGATGAATTCCTCTTGGTACACACAGGCAAATGAGGCACAGGAATACCCACAGTGAAATGCTTTCTGCCTTTATTTAGCTGCTTAATACTTAAGCAACTTGTTTAGGCCAGACACCCAGGCTCCCTCAGTATCAATGGGTGCAGATACAGGCACCTGCAGGGGGTGATTCATCTTCTTCAAAGATAGGGGTCTAAACCAGGGCTTACAGCTGCCTCCTGGAGGTGCCTATCTCTCACGTTGACTATAGTGGGAGCCTAGATGACTAGCTGAGATTAGGTGCCTAATTTTTAGGCAGATAAATTGTCTTGCCTGAGGTTACGTGAGAAATTTGTGGCAGAACCAGGGTTTGAACCCACGTGTTCCACATATAGCTGGTAACGAATAATTTAGTCAAACCCAGTGCTTTTATTACAAAGGTTTTGTGTGTCCACAATAGCTTACTAGACAAGAGACACACACACATCAAAAACTCTAATAAATTGGTGATTAGTCACCAATCTCCCACATACCTTAGCATATGAAACAACTATATTAAATGTCTAAAATAGGCAATGAGAAAATTTACCTGTGGTCTGCCACCTTCCCCATGAGTGGCATTGACCACATTGACTCTCAGGAATCTTCTGAGAATTCTGCAATGTAGTTACAATAATTTGCTATTTATGAAGATGGAAGGAGACAGACAGTTACATCAACACTCAAAAACACAGTGGTAACAAATTTGTAGGGAAGAATCACATGGAATATGCCTGAGTTCTTGGTAATCAAAAAAAGTCTTCCCACTTAAATGCTGCCTTTACAGATTAAACAAACTCAGCAATATCCAGGTAGTTCAGAAGGAACCTCTTCACACATATTTAATATTCTGCCCAGATTTCTCACATTTCTGGGCAATGGAGGATGCAAAATATTGCCCTAAGAACCCCAGACCCAACAGAAGGATGGCCACATTTGTCTGATATGCTTAGACTTAATTCCCACAGTTTGAAGAATTCAGTAGAATCTGCAGGAATTAGTACAAATACAATCCTCCAGACACTAAACCCAACTGGATCATGGGCAAATGGCCAGATTTGTTTACATAAGCCTGAATCCTCTGTAAAAAAACCCTGAATAGTTGCATTTGTCAAATGCTTGTGTCACCAAGGAATTATATATTTTACACCAGCTGCATGTATTATATGTTCTACATTTCTACGTTTTCCTTCTCAGCTATTTTTCCCATTTCATCAAAATACGTTGTCCTCTTGGAGAACTAATTATTTGATGAAAGGTTTCAATTTGTAATTCCAATATTCAATTATGACTCAACACCATTATTGCTTCTTATAGATCATCTTTTTGTGCTTGTGTAATTCAAAAAGATGTTCATTGCTCTCTTTTCAGGTTCACAGAAATGTAAAAACCACTGAGGATAATAAGATTTACATCAGTCTAAAAGCTAACTTGGGAGAAAAGTTAGAACTCCCTCAAAATAAATCTTTGCAGATAGAAAGTTCTTTCTGATATGCAACACAAATTTTAAGATTTTTGTCTTGAAGCAGTGCAGGTCTTATACGATATATTAATAAAGTAGAAATATTACAGAACTTGAAATAATTTACTCTGATATGTTTTCTGGAGACATTTGGAATATTTTTCTACTTTGAGATACTTTCTACCCTGGCACTTACTCAGTCTTCAAAAAAACCCAAAACCAAAACCTCAACACACAAACATACAGAATTGTTCTCTTGAAGTCTTAGTCCCACCACACTAGGATCTGACAAAATAATTGAAAAGTGGGTAATACAAACAGTTTTCTCTCAGAATCTCATTCACACCAACCTGATGCAATGATTTAAATGATATAAATATCTATTTGATAATTTTTTGTACTATAAACATTTCCTAACTACTCTGATAGAGTTCAGAGGTTTTCAAAATACCAAAAGTATTTATTTAAAACAACATGAATTCTTAATCCTGTCAATGGATCAGGGAAGTGGCCTGTCAAGGGAAGATGAAGAGGAGAGGAAGGAAGGAAGGAAGGAAGGAAGGAAGGAAGGAAGGAAGGAAAGAAGAAAGAAATCATAAGTAGAAAACAATAAAACCAAACAAACAATAGCAAAAGAAAATCTGGAAAAAAAGGTGGAGAGAAGAGAAGAAGAGAAGAGAAGAGAAGAGAAGGGAAGAGAAGAGAAGAGAAGAGAAGAGAAGAGAAGAGAAGAGAAGAGAAGAGAAGAGAAGAGAAGAGAAGAGAAGAGAAGAGAAGAGAAGAGAAGAGAAGAGAAGAGAAGAGAAGAGAGAAAAAACAAAGAAAAGAGAAAGAAAATTAAAAGAAAAAAAAGGAAAGTAAAGGAATGAAAATAAAAAGGGAAGAAAGAAAGGATTGTTCGAGTTCTTTGTGAAATGCTGCCATCTATGGAGTTCCAGTCGACACTGCTTTTTGCAGAGATGTCAAGGAAAACCACAGGCAGGTTACCTAATAAGGTGGTTAGTCCAGTAAATGACACAGTTTTTTTCATCAATAAACAATAATATAAATTATAACTTTGGCTACAACAGTAATTTGGCACTAACTTCTACCAAAATTATTTCTTAGATGTATAAGCAGCATTTGTAGTTATCTGCTGCAAGATTTTCCTGTGATTTGTTGGGGTGAACATTTTGTGTTGCCCTGTTTTAATTTACACTGGTTTCTGAAATTTCCCCACATACAAGCAGAAGTCCTTCTTGTCTTTCCTCATGTACATATCCCAAGTATACTATTGCCTGAATTCTCGATGTGGCCAAATAAATAAGTAGCTAGTTATAATTTTCTCACATTACCCATATTATACCTAAAAATTAAAGTATTTGACACTTTAAAAATACTATAAACACAGACATCACTCCTTCTTCCTCAGCATTTCTGCTAATGATAAGGCAGGAGCTGCACCTGTGGGTAATACAAGCAGACAGAAAGATGATTACTTTGAAGAGATAGAAGTATTAGAACTATTTGTCAGCTGTAACAAATAATAACCACTTCAAAAATCCCAGTTTGGAAGCTACTCAGATCTTCAGGAAAAAAATGGTCATCATTCAATACTGCAAAGATACAGAAGCCTCTTTATCATGCTCACTAGAGCACTAGATACAAAGGAAAAGCAGGGGTCATTTTGCCTACTTAAATTGTGATTAAGTGACATATTTAATCATTAAGGTAGGCATAAACAGAAACATCAGTAATTCTAGGGCTGATGAAAATCCGGATCCCCAAAGCTATCTTGTATCCGGAGGCTGTGATGTAAAGACAGAAGTAAAACAGTACACAGGAATTCTGAATGATGTCTCTTTTAGACACTGCTGCTCAGGCCTGTTTTCCAAAATCACAGAATCACAGAATCATAGAATCAATTAGGTTAGAAAAGACCCCTGAGATCGTCAAGTTCGACCTATGACTGAATACCACCTTGTCAACTAGATCATGGCCCAAAATGACATGTCCAGTCTTTCCTTAAACACCTCCAGGAATGGTGACTCCACCACCTCCCTGGGCAGCCCGTTCCAATGTCTGATCACACCTTCTGTAAAGAAATTCCTCCTAATGTCCCTAAATTGTCTCTTGTTTACCACAGCCTTCTCTTGCCACCCACTCCGACTTGTGAAATGTCACCAGCGGAGGTACTTCCCATGGCTGGAAAAGTATGGTAGGAATAAACCTCATTCATGCCTGCTCTGAAAGACATGGCCAGTTCAGTTCTCATCCATGGGCGTCAGCCATATCAAAGAGAAGGACATCAGTGGAATGAAAAATAATATCAGGCCTACACTCCCCAACAAACAGCAGGTATGGACCTAGCAAAATACTTACTTTCACATTACTCTATCCAAATTGCTCTGTGCCAGCAAATCTTTATTATCCTAACCACGAGTTAAGCTATCTGCAGGAAAAATCTTGCCTCTTCCACTTTGACTCCCCACAGCTCCTTTTGCAAGTGCTTCCCATCTTTACCTCTTTACCCACAGTATTGACTTCAGAGGGTGGCACTTGGCTAGTAAGCTGTGATGGAATAATCACCCCTTGAGCAGAAGTATCAGTGGAACAAGTCACTAAACCTCTCTCCCTCTGCAGGTCATTCAACAGGAAGATGTTGGAATCAGTGGAACTACATTAACAATGAATTGTATTATAAGCAAAATTAGACTCTAAATGAAGTTAAAATTTACCTCCTAGAGAAAACTCTGCAGAGGTCAAAGACGAGACACTTCTAGTGAATGCCCAGAGGCAGAGGTTTTTTTACTAAATTCATCCTGTCCTGTGTGACTTCCAGCTCCCAGACACATACCTATCCCTGTGCTTTAGAGGGGAAACAAGCCAAATGTAGCCACAACCACGGCCACACCAAGTTTCTAAATGCTTCCTTCGTTGCACAGCTGGTAGGGCAGGCAGATCTACCGAAGGTGCTTAAAAAGGTGTGGCAGCTCTACTCATCCGGCTCTTGGGGACAGAAATTCTAAAAGATGGTCCTTCTGTGTTTTCCTATTTGCCAGCTCACAACAATCATAAGAGGTATGAAAATATTTGTCAGCTCACAATATATAATCATAAGAGGTGTGACAATAACCACTTATTGCTTTTGGAATGATCTTGTTTGCATTTAATTCAAACCCATCTGAACAATGCTGGCGCAGATAATGCTGCCTGTGTTGCAGTTTGTGTTTTATGGGGAGGCTTGGAAGGGGCCCAGTTTGTTGCACACCCCTAAAGAAATCTCCTTCACACTGCATCCCAGTGCGGAGGCAAGGCCGGCACGCCAAGCTATGGCCATGGCACGAGGAGAGAAGGCAGAGCTGCCAGGCTCTGCATGTGCTTTGGGGAAGGACCACAGGCCCTGGGGCTCAGTGGCCATTGGGCTGAAGGCCACAACAAATGAGACAGTCTCCAATTGCTCTCACATCTACTGCACGCAGAAGTGACAGCAAACCAGCAGACAGTGTGGGTTGAAAGCACTGGAAGAAGATGGAGACTGAGGCAGGTGGTCTCCTTTGCTGAGGAGCAAAAACACTGATGCAGCCTTTCAGGTTTATGACTGGGTTCATAAGCACAGCTGATCAAATTCAGCCGAGACTCTGATTGTGAATACTCAGCTGTGGTCATCTCCTTCATTATTCTCCACTGTTAAAACTCAGTCCCCTGGGCTGAAGGATGTGGACCATTTTTCCACCACATATTTCCAGGTAGGTGCAGAATCACCCACCACCCTGAAATGGAGCTTCAGCGCTGATCATTTGTTTAAATAATGTTGGGAGCAGGGGCTGGCAAAGGGGGAATTGGTCCCATTGCACTCCCCAGCAAATAAGGATATCCATTAAGGAACAAGAACATGCACAGTTCATGTCCATTGGTCACTTGTTATTTGGCTTTTTCAAGCTTTTTCTGTCACCAGAGGAGTCAGGACAAACTGTTACTGAGGAAACCAATCACCACAAATGAGGCAAACAGATCACCAAAACCTTGCAGGTTGAGAGAGAACGTCCAAATATCTGTTCCATATCTGTATGTAATGAATCATGGATTGCTATTATCCCACAAGGAGAAAAATGCCATATTTATCATCTAATGCATTTGAAAAAGAATTTCACCATTCCAAAGAATCTGAGATGCACTCTCTTAATGAAATATATCCTTCCCACACCCTATTTCCCCGGTACTGCAGAAAGACTCCAATTTCCCTGCTTTGCTGCACAGATTCAGGTTTGCATTTATATGTAAGCGAAGTTTCTTGGCTGACAAATCTTGCTTGATCACTGAGGGTGAATCCACGTTCCCAGAATGAACCAGTGAAGTTTTGTTGCTGAAGGTACTGTACACTACAATATATGTCTTGCTCAAGAATTCAGATGTCACCCACCTGCCATTAGGTACAATGCACACTTTCATAGCCAGCACAGCTGCCTGGAAGGCAGAACAAGATATGAATAACCATTTCCTAGCCCATTTAGTTCAGCTGTGAGTCTTCTACATTGCTGAACTGCTTCAGATATTAAGATAGAATAACTAAGACTGAATCATATCTATGAAATGGCATCCAGCAGGAATACTAAGTGGTAGCATACGTGAATAAAAAGTGATTACAATAAGTATGAGCCAAATAAATTAATATTTTGCCTTCGATAGGATTCTTTATGTTTGGTAACTATTGCTTGTGCTGATGATATAACACATGCTGACACCAAATATCAATTCTAGGTAAATCCAATTAAGCCCAGAAGCAAAACAGCTGGATTAGCAGTTCACTGCATAAATTATTTTTCTCCCATTTACTTTGTCTTTTTGCAAATGAGCCTTTTAACATAAAAAAATTTAGCACTCAAGTTCCCCTTTGCTTATTAATCCCAGAAGCCTAAAATGAAGAAGAAAAAAATGTATTTTCTTCCTTTGTTGTTTGTGGGCATATGTTGTTCCCTCATGTAGTCTCCCCAGACTGTAGGTAGTCTTCCTTCTTCCTTGAATAAGTCACTGACATTGCACTTACTATGGTGTCAGACCAAGAAATTCACATTTCTGTTTTTAATTTCCAGATGATGCATTAATGCATGGTTATTTTATATTTTGGGGTTTTTTTAATTTCCTGATTCTATAGAATATGAATATAAAATTGGTAAAACTGGAGTTGAACGTGCTTACTTATTGCTTTATTCCAGTTGCAACAACATAGACTATACAGGAGCTGTTTTATTTGAACTCTTTTTTTTTTCCTCATTGTTTTTCTTCATTATATGGCTGTCAGCGTAAAGGGCAATGTAGAGATTGGGAATCAATACATGCTACTCCTGTAGATACACAAATAATCACAAATTGTAATCATTGATTGATTTTCAGCATTCTGATAGTGACACATTGAGTGGAAGGGACTCTGATCTCAGTTGTGCTAGGGGAAATCTAGAGCAGTGATTCACAGCTGGAATTGTAATAAAGACCTGCCTGAGAAATGCATCATTTCAGTCAATGAAACATGTAATGTATTGTTGGGGAAAATTACTTTTCCCTTCTGCTCATGATCAGGGCTGAGAACAGCAAATGTTCAAGCAGCAGAGCCATGCTTCAGCCTCCAAGGTTGAGTGCCACCAGTTCAATTCACGACTTGTTCCAGAGCCCATACCTAACACAGCGCTCTTGGCATTACCACACAAATGCATTCCTCCTTCCAGTCCTCTCAAAGCACATCAGTTCGAGATTTCCATCCCCCTAAGCCTGGATTTTCCCAGAAACCTTTCATGTCGTGCATACACAGGAGCCTAACATCAGCTTTCCTAGGAAACAGGTCACACATGAGTATCTACAACCACCACCCAGAACAGAGCATCACAGCCCAGATAAAAGATAATGTGTATTATCCAAATGTCAGACCAGTGGATAATATACAGTCCAGGCAAATGTATCTTTATAGATATCTACATGTATATAAATATAAAATGATGTATAGAAGACTACTAAATTAGGCCTACTGCTGCGAGGTGATTTTAAAAATACTGTTTGTATCATTTGTATTTATACTTATTAAGGATCTTTAAAGAAAAAAAAATCAGTCCTTTTTCCTTAACTGGAGTGGGAGATGATGAAATATTTTGGCTTTGTTACAAATGCAGAAGAACTTAAGGGTAAAAAATGAGGGCCATTTTTGTACAAGATAAAAGGAGATGGACTTGTTACTGTTAACAGTGTGTTTCTCTTATTTTCTAATAGCAGGAAAATATGTCTGTTTCCTATTTCTCTTACATAAAGTACCTTCCATATAAAGACTGATACTGCTTCCACTGGCATAAGCAGTAGCTTTGTTTTGGACTTTCCTGGGGGCAGACGCAGGGGCAGATTAGTCATAGATCAATTTTATAAATAGGTATTTTCTTAAGCAGATATAATTTTGGAGAGATAGCACTAACCTGTACCAGCCCATTTTCAAAAAAGTAAACCCTTTTTCCTGACAAACAGAGTGAAAAAATGGAACACACAAAGTGTCTATAGTGACACAAAGAAACCATTTGGCACAAAATGACAAGTGAGTCTAAACTTTCAGAAATCAAAGACAAATGAAGAGGTATGAATTCTGGCAGGAAAACTTCTGTGCCTGATGTGCTCCACCATCATTCCTGAATTTGCCTCTTGGCAATTGACCAATGCAAATCCTTTTCTTTTAAAAACATGGAAAAAATGCTTACTGGTCATCAAACTGATGACTCTTGTCCACCCTTCTAACTCGGGATATTCTGTGATTCTAAACTGACATGGCTTGAAAATCTGCCATTATTTGAAAAACTGCGAAAAGGGGAGAGGAGAAGGAAAAAAGGATTATGAACTGAAGTAGTAATTTTTTTTTTCCCAAAGGTAAGAAGCATTGGCATTTGTATTCACAAAAAATGTGACTTTTAGTTTGATGCACCTTCATGTCTGATTCATTAGTTTGCACAGAAGAATAAATTCCACTGCTTTTGTTTGTAGAAAATTAGGAAATTTCACACCCTATTAATTAGTAAATGCAAAAATATCAGCTGACAATCTCAATAAAATTAAAAATAAAATTAAATAAACTTACTTTGCAGAGAGAAATTGCCTTCTGCTTTGTTTATAAGCACTGCAATATCCTTGAGGAGACAGGGTCCTACTGCCACTGCCTTGTGAGAGCCAAGGACCTTGGCTATGGCAGAAAAGGTGGCAGATCTGTGAAACATCCAGGGTGATACCTTCGGTGGCCATTGGTTCTGGCACGGGTAGTAAATATGGACAGATTCGTCTTTTGACACAGGATTAGAAGAGTAAAATTACCACTGGGGACATACAAAATTATTATAATTTCCTGTAAAAAAACTCAAAGTTTCAATTTGTGTGTGAAGAATGTCTTGTTATTCATTGAAGGAACAGAACTGTAAAGTTGGGCAAATGGCAACATTTAGAGAAATATCTGGAAGCAATGTAGCACACTAAAGAGATATGCTAAAATTTTTCACCTTGAGACCTAAACCAATTAATTTTGTATTATCCATATGAACTTGTATATCTTCATGATGCTCACTAAATAAATATCTGGCTAATACACCCTCAGTAATCATTTAAATGAGGGTGTATTATATTGCCTCCATCCTGAACTGGGCATTGATAGAGACAACATCTGAATGTGTGTATTCAAACTACCACTCTTCTATACCACTGAGTATTACAGTGACCTCAAATAGCCTCTCTTCTCATTATACCCCTAATTTTGTTACTACCTATTCAGTCTTGCTGTCTATCCTCAAAGGAAATGAAACATTTTGTCAGTTAATATCCCCCAACTTTTCTTTAATAACACTACTTTACTTCTACAATGCCACACTCAACAAAAAGCTGAAATTCTTTAATTTTCAGTTAAAAAGTATCCATCTATTCATGAGGTCTCAAAGGGTAGCTAGAAGGAATGAGGTAGGTATTTCTCTAGTATCTGTGTTCTCATGATACAAGTGTTGGAAGAAAATTGTAAAGTTATCAAGTGCTCCCCAAACAAATCTTCCACAAATTATCCACAGAATAAATTTTAAAGTGTCTTTATTTAAGACACAAATGTGCAAGGCATTATTTGCAGAAATGTGCAATGCTATGTGACACTACAAATAATAATACGGTCAAACTGTGTATTTTCTAACTGTGATCTGGCAACTGAAAACCAAATATAGAAAGACAATGCCATTTGTCCTTGCAGTGGTTGCAAAGAGCTTCAATTTGAGAGGTGATGCTCCTGTATTCAGTTCAAGTACAGTCATTCTGCATACAACTATAATGGACCAAACAGTTGTGTCAATGTGTGAAGTCCAAGTAGGACATCCTTTGAACTCAGCACCAGTGTACTGAACAAGGATTTCAGATATAGATACAGACAAAATCTTTCTCCCCACCATACCATTCAAACACTCAAAAGTATTTACATGGCAAATTAGCTAATAAAGTGGGTACATTTCATGTACAGGAACTATGAATTTTCTTCAATGCAGGATCCAACATAGCACTTCTCGGCTATTACAGTCTTCAAAAGAGAGATTCTCCTTGAAGAATTAAGGATTTCTTTCATAGTTGTGATTTAGCCCATCACGAAATATGTATCCCTAAGGTTTCCTATCCCAATTTTTAAAGAAAACTCCTACTAGGCAGCATTAACCACTCATTCTTTTATTTCAACAAACCCTGAATGGATAACAGCTGATGAAATTAGATTTTTTTTGAAAACTTCTTCACTGCTTTCTGAAAGCATAAGTACTTGCTGCTTTCACAAGTTGGGTTGGCAGTTATTACTTCACTCAGAGATTATTAAGGATGGATTTTTTTGTGTCTGGGTTCCCCAGTGCCAGTGGAATGGAGGTTAGATGGGACTGTTTGCCAGCGGTGCTAGCCAGACTGGGTAACAACCAGGAGGTAATAATTGATGCTACCAATGCTTGGTGCCTTTTCTTCCTTCATGGCAGCATCTGAAACCATGCTAATAGTGCCACGGCTGTGGGTTTGATCCCCACACGGGCTGGACTTAAGAGCTGGACTTGATGAGACTTGTGGGTCCCTTCCAACTCAGAATATTCTGTGATTCTTATGAGAATAGCTACTTAGCAACTGCTGCCATCATGACATTTACTGATGGTGTCTGTCTGTACCACAACTCATCACTCAGTATGCAAAGCTGTCATTCAAACCCTCTGCCCCTCTGCCATGTATACACAAATGTATATATTAATGCTTTTATATTTCACAGTTTTTTCATAAGCCCATCAAGTTCCACATACTTCAGAATGGAGGAATACTCTGTTCTAACTGTGCAGTTGAGAAGCTAAATCATACTGCAAACTTCACTCTCTTTGCGTTAATTACTTGTGAAAAATATTTTCACTGGCAACAGTAAGTAATTGCAATGCTACCTGTTAATAAGAAGGCTGAATGTGCATTTATCATACACATCAAGAAACAGCCAGCAGATATTCTAACTCATAATTCTGAAAATACATTGCAACAGACTTTTTATTTATGATAGGTAAACAAACTATATGTATTTTAATACTAGACACATTGATAAGTAGCATTTTTTTGCCTTTTAAATAAACCTGGCAGTACATGAATAAATTGAATTTTCTCCAGTTCTCACTTGAATAAATTGCAATACTTGCAAAAGTTTCAGCAAAGTTTCAGCAAAGATTTAAAAGGTGTGAGATACAAAAGAAAATGCAGCTCACCAGGCTTTCATGTTAGCAATGATAAAACCCAGTAGTGGAATACTGTGAATACATTTTTTAATTGTATTTAAAAATCCCCAAACACTCAAGATCTTTTTTGCAAATTGTTAATCAATGTAACCCACACTCTAAATGATTTACAAGGTCCCATCATTCTGCAATTCATGTTAAAATATACTACTACTACTACTAAAAACAACAACAATAATAATACACAAAATTATGTGATGGTACCACAGCCCTGATTCTTTAAGCTTGCTTTGTGCATTAATACAGCCTTGAGATCCTAAGTCACGTGAAACACTAGGGTCAGATTCTTATGCATTGTGTTAAATAGATATTTGGAGGCAAAGCACAGCTCATGTTACTGAAGTCATCCGAATTTGTTTCCTTGTTAAGGTCTGGGAAAATTTAAAAAATTTGAATCAATTGCCAACATCGTGCAGTTCCACAGCTACCCTCTGGAAAACATTGCAAAATGAAGTCACAGAATGTGATTAACAGAAAACACAAAAAGTTTTAGTATTTTTAGGAAAAGAGAAAAATAAACAAAAGCTCTTTAGAAAGCTTAGAGACATTATATAGAACTTTCCATGGTGGGTTTTTTCACTAGAAAAAGAAAGAAAAGCAGCACTGGCTAAGTTTTCACTGCTTTATAAATAACTTTTCTTTACATTTTATTTACCCAGAATTATTTTATTTTTATGTCCCAATGCCAAGAAATCTGGTTTGTAAAGTACCAGATTCTTTTATTTGATTTCATTTGATTTCATTAGGGACCATCAGCCTTGCTGCTTAAGTGCCCGACTACTGTTTGCAGTTAAACATTCATTAGGGAATCCCCAGTGGGTTCATTCATTTCACTGAGGTCCAATTACAGTGCCACAAAAGCAGTTTTTGCAGCAATTAGCTGATTTTTCCTGTTTATGTTCTGTGTCTTTAGGAAGACGACTATTTTGTGGAGGTCAGATTTTTAATTAGGCGCAATTTAGGGCCGATAAGAAAACTGATAATTTACTAAATAGCTGTGGTGGACTTAACTGCTCAGAGCAGAGGTAAATAACACAACAGGGACACCAGGAATAAGCTCTCCTGGTGTGCAGAGCTCAGAGCTCCACGGCGTGGAGGAATAGATTACATGTTAAGTGGCTGTCAGGGCCCACATTCAGTCGCCTCTGTTGCCAACAGAGACACCTCGAGAGCCACCACATTATTAGCAATGGGCACAGGGAAGCCAGTCTGGAAGAGTACCTGCAGAGAGCTGCTGGCTTCAGGTGGCTGCAAAAAGGTCTCAGGGTGAAAGAAAACACCGAAAAAAAAAATCAGGTTCTGCTCCCTGAATATTTGGCAGCACCTATATCAACTTCTTCATCCCATCAAGACGATGATATTGAAGGGTGTGTGAGGCGTGCTTATGGTCACTGCATGTTCTTACCAAACTGTATTACTGTGTGATAGATCGTGTATTTCTGCAAAAGTCTATGCTCTCTGCCCTTTAACGACACTTTATATTTTCAACAACGTGCACGAGTTGCCTTACACTTTGGGAAACTAAGAAACGTGAGAGTAGAGAAAGAGCACCCATCTAAAGTGAGATCTACACAGAATCATAAATATCTTCAAAATTCTAAGCAGTTTTGCCACCCCAAAATTTGCTCATCTAAAGACCATGATAGCTGAATTTCAGGCATCATATCACAATGAATTTCTGCAGAGTCTCACAGCTGGCTGAAATGTCTCTCTCTCACAGGAAATAGGTAAGGAAGGGCCAGAAGGTCACTGCATTTTTTCTTCAACCTTTGACCCAGCACTCAACTGCCAGGCATGTAAAAAAGCAATACCATCAAGAAGTGTAAGTTAGGAACATTGAAATTTCTTTCCCAGTCACCATTCCTAACAGTATTTATAAAAACATAAAAAAAAAAGAGTAGGGCAGAAATTCCTGTACCATCTAGTGGGAATAAAAATGTCCAATTAAGCTGTAAATGTGCAAAGAAAATGTATGATGGTTTTGTGTCTGATTGTATGCAGAAATACAACAACAGAATAATTTTGGAAAACCTGGTATCTTGATGAAAACACACTCTGCATCATGCCTTTTGTTCCTCCCATGAATGCAGTTTTTAGGTTTCTTTAATTGAAAAACATAAACTCTAAAAAGCATAAGTTTTCAGAAAACTTTAGATCATGAAAACCTATTATTAGGCAGTTATTCCCCTTCTTAATGAGATTGCCAAAAAAGCATCACTTCTTTTGTCAATTCATCTGTTTTCCCTGTACATAGAAATAAGATTGAAAGATACTTGGCTAACAAAACCCAAGAAATTAAGCAGTTACCTTTCAAAAAGCTGAAACCAAACTCTCAGAACAGTGGCAAAATGAAGAACATCTCTATAAGGTGGTCTGAAATTAATCTATGCTGTGGGTGTACAGACAGTGACTCTATGGTCTAAGCTACCTAGTACAGTGTACGTTCTGTTCAAACTTGCATCCTACTTTCAATAAGGGGTCTTAAACCCATAAAGTAAAAGAATAATAGGAATGCATGGATTTTTTGCACCCAAAC
>VZRF01001872.1:0-12400 GCA_013396875.1 Vireo altiloquus
GACTGCAGCCTGTGGGAGAGTGAACCACACTGCATCACTTTGAGCTGGCAAGTGTTGCTCATGTGATGGAACAGTACTGCTAATGGCTTAAGTTGTTTCAAATGTTTTTAAATGTTGCTTATCTCCCTCACCTGAGTCTGCTGCTCTTTTTTCTTTTTTTGTAGAACAAAAATTTGCAAATAATGAATCATGCTACACTTAAGAGAGTATTCTGCCACTGTGGAGCTAAGATGTGAATGGAGTTGCACTCAGGAGACCTGTGGCACTTGCTGCCTACAAGCCCTGGTTTCAAGCCCTGGTCAGCCTAAGTCCAGCTTGAGGTACCTGCTCACTAGTTTCAATTTATTTTTCTGATGAAATAATTTCACTTTCCTTACTATTTTTGCAAACTTTACAGTGTTATTTTTGTGCTGCTCAGATTTCATTCAGCCTCTTGATTTCTTTTTGTTTAAGTCTTCTGTGAATTTTGTATTTGTGCAGCAGGAACCAGATCTTCACATGGTATTGAAATGAGATTCTTCCTCAAAAGACACCTTCAGCAGAAGGGTTTTTTCATTCTATCATGTTCTTGATAGCCATTTTTCTTAATAATCTTTTTGCTACTGTACTAAACATCAGTCATGTTGACAAGATTTAATGAGTAAGAAGCCCTATTACAGTAATAAACAACTTCAGAGAAAATGAAAGATGTTCTGCTCATTATAGGTGCATCAAAGTAGCAACACTGTTTGGCTTGGACTCCATAAAATTTACTAGCTTATAAACACCATGAATCAATATTTGGTCTGATGAAGAGCATGTACTGGACCACGACATTGGCGTGCTGCTAGTTGTATGAGCAATACAACATCATCATTTTTGGTGATTGCTGCTCACAGTTTGGAATGAATGGCTAATAATCAGTCTTTAATAAACTAGGACAGATTTCTAAACCACAAGGATGCCTCCATCTCAGCTTCAGTGCCATAGGATTCTGGCACGTCTAAGAGCAGGTGTGGATGTGTTACCTGAGCAAGCAAGATGTCAAACAGGCTTAAAAGGGATTTTGCTGGACTCTCTTTCCAATGCTGCTGTGCCCAAGCTGGATGGCAGGTTTGGCTGCTTGCATTCAGGGACATGATCAAGTATTTAGAAGTGGGCTTAATTTGGCTCTGACAGATATTCTGTTCTGGAGATATTCCTATATTTTAGATATATTCTTTCACTGTATTCATTATATGCTTGCATCAACAGAACTGAGATCAGAATCCTCATTCATGGATCACATCTGCATCTTCACTAAGTAACTGACAAGGCTGGGAAAATTGTTAAATCTCAACTTCTTAAAATTGTTCTTTTTGTGTAAGATTTTAGCAACTACTTTAAGGAATTAAAGACATTTGAAAAGAGTGAACAAATTTGTTTGTTTATAGAGAATATATTACATTTCAGACAGTTCAGCAGATACCTTGCCTAACGATTTTATAACATATCCATTACTAGTAATTCACTAGGAACTGAGCTGTCGTTTAATGACTGTTTTCCAACAACGATTAGCTGTTAATAGTCTGTGGAGCAATAACCCTGAGGATGAACCTGACTACAACTCCTGGTACTTCAAGTGAATGAAAGTATAGTTACTGCAATCCTAATCCTAATCTGGGTAGAGCTTTAAGACCAAGCTATTGCAGGAAAAATAATTTGAAGAACCTTAATCATGACATAAACATGCAGAGCTTTCAAACCTGTATCTACAATGAGTTATAACTGCTCTTGGTTTTGAAACATCACAGGCAAAACAAGGCTTGCTACAGACTCTTGCTGAACTGAAGGTGAAAAAGCAGTATGACATAACTTCTTTTTTTTATCCAAAACCTTTATTGCTAACATCTTAAAATTCCCCATTGTAATCATATGTACCTTACAACTGCAGATTGTACATGAAGTACATTTTATATCCATGCATATTATTTTGGTCTTATTTCATGTGGGTAGTAGTATTAACACTTTTGTAAATATGACACAGGAAATCACAATTATTTAGCAATGTCACAGATTTTTCTCATGTAATCAGGCTCAGAGGTGTGCTTTTTATGATGTGATTACCAGACAGTCTGTCTCTCCCATCTGAATAATCAATATATGGTAAATACACCATCTTCTCACTGTTCATTGCCTGGTGTCTTGTCTATTTATCTATATTTATCAATACATGGCTGCAGTAATCAAGGTGATTTTATACTGAAGGATGTCAGGAAGATAGTAAACACAAGTGATGATTACAGGGCTTCTATCACCTGTACAAATACTCCATATGGCTTTTTAAACTCTTCATAAAGGTGAAAATAGTATTTGTATGACAAAAATAAAATACAAGGCTGGAGCTGATCAGAAGCAAAAAGATGTGAATAATAGAATTGTAGAATCTTGCAATTACATAGTCAGAAAATCACAGAATGGGTTGGAAAAGACCTTTAAAACCCATCTTGTTCTACTCCCTGAAAGGCCACGGTTCATGACTTATAAAAACTGTTACTAAGGACTTTTGCCCACTGTAGCAAAACTGTTTAATGAAGCTGCACCACCAAAGCTGCATCACTGAAGCTCATCCCATCCTGAATATGCCTCCTGACTGGAACCTTGGGGTGTGAGCTAAGCTGCCTAAATGAACTTGAGATGAGGTAAAGGTGACACTATTGTTCAATCATCTCAGGTCTAGGAAAAAGCAAACAAGGCTGAGGGAGAAGAATGCACGCACGGGAAAGCCAAATGCAGCAGCTGTCCTGAAAATCATCCCTGGCTGGATTTGGGGTGAGGGATGCCATAGCCCAAAGGCTCATCCACTGATGATGCCTTAGGTTTTAACTTTTATATTGTTTCCAGCCCTGCAGTGCCCAGTGTAACTCTGCAGTTCCCTGGAGCTCGTTCAGTGCTGTTCTCTCATGCTCACACTGACATAACAAAGCCTCTCCAGCTCGCTCTCCAAGGACACCCAGACCCTCCTGGGCCCAACAACTGCAAACCTTCATCTTGGGGAGAGGGGGGCAAGCTTGGGCAAATTCCATCCTTGCCTGGCTTCTGCTTGGGCAATTGATGCTGATATCAAAGTGGGAAGAACTCGGGAGCTGGCATTGTCCATTTTGGGATGCACTGAGGCAGGAGCCTCTGGAGCCCAGAGTGTGACCTCTGAAGGCCTTTCCAATCAATCCCTCCTTTATTCCTTTATTCCTGTCTGCTCTCTGTTTCTAGGTAGCCATTTAAGGCATCAGTGAGGCCAGGTTTGCACAGACTCTGCCCCAACCAAAGGGGAAAGAGGAGGTTTTGGGTATGTGGCATAACCTCTGTTCAGAGGCACTGAACATCCATCCTACCTCACAAAAACTGGCTCAGTGTAAAACCCCCACCCTGGGAAGGGGTAAACCCCCATCCACGGGACATTCCTGTGAGAGGCAGCTGAGGGGGTGTCAGAATCCATCAAAGACCCCCCGAAGCTCTCCCCAGACTCATTGCTGAGGCAACAGATGTCTGCACGTGATGCAAAGTGATGCAGCTGATTCAGAGTCTGTTGCAAAAGGCAGTGACAAACTTGTCCCCCCCTCAGGGGAGGTACCTGGGCCTTCCCACCTGGCCTAAACATATATTAATCTGTTGGATTCCATGGTTTTTGGGAACCCTCACCACCAAGAGGACTAGCCAGAGAGGATCAACAGGATGCTATCGGGATCCACAGAGTGGTGAAATTTTCTAATCCATCTCTTTCTCTCCTCCCACCTCTTTTCCGCCTTTTTTCTCTTTCTCTTCTCTCTCTCTGTCTCTCTCATTTAATGTTAAATAAAATCCATACTCTTGACTTTGGCACTTAGTCTCATTTGCGCTTTAATTTGGGCAGAGGCATCTTTCTAAAATTTTTAATTTAACAGATCATAACAGGCAAGGACACCTTCCACCAGATCAGATTGCTCCGAGCCCCATCCAGCCTGGCCTTGGACATTTCCAGGGATGGTGCTGTGCAAACTGTGCCAGATTCTCTGGGCAACCTGTGCCAGTGACTCACAGGGAAGATTTTCTTCTTAATACCAAATTTAACTCTATCCTCTTTCAATCTGAACCTCTTACCCCTCCTCTTATCACTAAATGATGAAGAGTCTCTCTCCATATTTCCTGTGGGACCCTTTTCTGGAGCTTTCTCTTCTCTAAACTAAAAACCCCAATTCTCAGCACCTTCCCACATGAGGTTTTCCAACCCCTGAGCATCTTTTTGGCCCTTGTCTGGACCCATTTGAGCAGAGTCAGCTGGGCTATTACAACAATTATAGGCCTTGCTAATTGAGAGGCTGGAGTGAAGCCCTCGTTGTGAGGAACCTTCCCCCTGGCTGGGCCTGTCTGAGGTTCCAAAATGTGTTCTGGAGAGGCCCTTGGTGTCTGGGGCTCCCAGGATGTTTGCTCTCCTGGTTTAACAGTGCCGTGGGGCTGAGCTGAGTTATCAGCCTTGGGAAGTCACAGTGTGTGGGCTAAAAGCACTGAGAATACATCAATCTATATAAAGGGCAAAAAATCATCCTGGCATCACCTGAAAGACACCACTCATGACTCCTCTCCACCTGGGCATCGAGGCATTGGCCTCAACTCTCTGAGTGTGACCATCCAGCCTTATTCACTGAGTGGCCACAGATCAAATCCATCTGTTTCCCTCCAGCTCAGAGCCACAAACGTCTCATGGGACAGTGTTGAATGCTTTGCACAAGCTTAGATAGATGCTGCCGGTCACTCTTCCCTTATTCACCAGTGCTGTAACCTCATCATAGAATCCTTGCTCCTGAATTGATTAAATACTGAACTATTTTGCTAAATGCAATTTAAAAAATTAGGGTTTGATTCTCCCCCAGCCTCCCCCCTTCTTTTCTTACTACATCAAATAAGGCAGAAAATTTTGAATACTCTCTCCCTAGTTCAGTAAAAGCCAAACTGCTGTTTCAAAGCAACCTTATTAAACTTCAGCAGGTTACTCTGGTTGTATGCAACACACATCTTTATTATATGCCAAGATATATCAGGAAAACTTGCACTGTGTGAATTTGTTATAAAGACAGTCTGATACACAATCACAGTCCACATTCCACTCAGGAATGACCCCATATACCAATAAAGGAAAACAAAGTGTATTTGTCTAACAAGAGGCATGTGAGCATGAGAACATAGAAAATACATGCCCTGGCTTCATAAACCCACATTTTTTTGAAAACTAGGTTTATTAACTCCAATAAAAAACTGAGAGACATACACTTACAGAGAAAATATTCCACAGTATTTGTGAGAGAAATTGAAGTATGCTATGGCATTTAAAGGTATGGGATGCAAATGGATATATTTTGATAGTTTAAAATTTAAGATGTTATGGTTTCACTGAATAGAGTTTAAAAAAAAAAGCAACAAGACACTATTTTTTGCAGTACTTTTTTGTCATTAATGTCATTCATAAAACAATAGTGATATATTTTCAAGCGCAGAAATGATGTATTTTATTTGAAAGTTAACAACCTGATAAAATTATTGGGCCAGATAGCACCAAAGCTTAACTCAAAAGTGACTTCCATTGCATTTTCAAAAGCTACCAAAACTGTCCTCAGTCTTTTCCTTGTTGTCATTTTCTGGTCTTAAAACCAAAACATGGTTTATGAGGAAAAGGGGTTTTTATCTTGGTATTTATTTAAGGATCTTTGGGTGCAGTACTTTGTGTAGATGGAATGTTTTGAAAAGGTATACATTGTCTTTACACACACTGAAATACACACAACTATAGGCTTTGCAAATTAGTGTATCTATCAAAGATTTTTCCAACGAGAGGTTCGGGTGAACTTTTTGTTTTTGAGGAACTTTCTCTTTGGATGGGTCTGTCTTAGTTTATAAAATGTGTTCTGGAGAGGCTTTTGGTGTCTGGGGTTTTTAGGATATTTGGTCTTCCGGTTTAATGGTCCAACGGATTTTAGTTATCAGGATTGCAAAATTACAAGTATGCAGATTAAAAGCACTAAGAATACATAAAACTATATGAAAGGGTATATAAGAGGGGTACAAAAGAAAAAGCAAAAAATTATCTTGGCATCATTGATAACCAAGCATACTGGCACAGAAATAACCAGAGCTACAATTTTTGTCAGGTAAGAAGTGGTTTCTTGCTACAGCTTTAGGAGCAGCAGAGATGGTCTTTGCTGGCACAAACTTTGCCACAAATGGTCCAGTTGCAAAGTTTGTGTACCTTTAGTTTATGCAACTCATTCTTCACCAAAACTGTGTTAGAGAAGCAGGCTGAGGTAAACCATGGCAAGGGAAACACTTCTGATAAGGAGGCTCTAGACAGAACATTGGAATAATCCATTCCAATCCATTCTTTGTTATTTAAGAATCCCTTGTCAATTAAATGCTGGCAAGGCCATTAGCTGCCTTGAGCAGAGAGACCTATGAAGCTTTAACTAGTTTTTGTGGAAAATTACTCCTGTCAGTCACAGAAAAATTTGATCCCTGTCTTTTTTCTGAAAAATATGATTACAGTCACTAGGGAAAACAACGACAACAAAACCACCAACAAGAACAGCAGTTAAAATTTGGATGTTGAAATACAACTGGAATGGTGTGGATTGAAAAATTAAACTTGCAAGAGAATTCTTACAGATGATCTGTTCCCATCAGGATGAAAACTTGCTCTGGTGCAAGTTTTATTTGTTTGCACCCCCTAAAATTCTGAAACACAGATCTGCCTCTTTGTGCTATTTTATAATAAACTTATTTTCAGTGCCCACAAATTGGATTGAAGCATATATCTATTTTATCTACAAAATAAAACCCAAATTGTCTCCAGCTTTCTTAACATGCTAAAAGTTTTATTTAACTAGTGCTTAGGTTTTGTCATACGCCAAAGGAATCAAAAAAAATCAACATGGATATTAGTCTTTAATAGATGACATTAACAAATGCATGAGGGTGAAAAAAATACCAACGTATTAAATATAGGTAATTTTAATATTCATAGACCTTTCATTAAAAATCTCAAAGGAAATGCCTAGACTTTAAGACTTCCAGTCTTTATATGAATTTAGGTTTTAAGTCTCTTAAGACTTTAAGATTTCAGTGTCCAGTAATCAAGCTGAATGTTAACATGTATCAGCTGCCTCAAAATTTTACTATTACATTGTTAGGAATTGAATTTTTTAACCTGTAAACTAAAATGCTAACAAACAAGTTACATTATATTTCAATTTAATAAACTTATTTGTTTCCATTATTGATAGTCTTCCTCTTTGTTCAACACAGAATATGCTACCCTTAAACCAATTATATAAAATAAATAGCACAATTTGAGCTATATAGATAACCTAATAATACCCTATTGGATTTTCTTCAAAATTAAATTATTTAAATTGTTTTAAAAAATGTAATTATATTTTAAAAATCCAAATTATATCTGCTTTGATGGGTAAACTATAACTTAGATATTATTTATGTTAATTGAATTTTAGTTCTTAAAAATATTACCCAAACTTTCCTCACTGAACTAAGTGAAGAGGTAACTCAATCACCTGAATTCAGTGACACTTTTCTCAGTCCACTGTTCTACTTTTACAGCATGTAAAAGTACTTTTCCCATGTAAAAACACTGGAAACTGTATAAGCTGTGCAAGTGATCAGCTGTAGATAAAAGGTTCTGGGCAAAGAAGTCCTAAATAAGTTGTTTTCACACCCTAATTTCTGCTGGAGGACTTTGAATTTAGGGAGTGGGCGAGCTGAGGTTGCCCTGTCAGGACTCACTGTGGTGTCACAGAAAAGGTGGCAAACCATGACAGTCACATCTTATGTGTACTTCCAATTTTTTTCTTTTTTTCATGGGTCTTTACTGCAAGAAGAATAAATTCCTGCATGAAAAACCTGGCCAAAAGTTGTAAGACCATCTTTCCTACAGATTTTTCCAAAGAAGTTAGTGAGAGCTACTGAAGGGAGCAATGATTCCTGTCCTTTTAATCAGTAAAATAAAGCATAACTGCAGAGTTCTGCTGTTCAATATTTTCCAAAGGGTACACACATCTATTTCAAATATTAGTAACTGGAAAGCCTTTCCTGTTTTGGGAAAAGGATCAAAGAAAGATGCTAAAATCTGGAGAATTCAGGAAGCTGTTCGGAGTTCAGCTATAACTATTAATCAGTTCTGTGTGCCTAGGTGAATGAACTCCACTAGGGCAAACATTTCAGAGACTTAGCTCCAATATAAGGCAAAAGTGGAAAATAATTGCAGCCTCTTGAACATTTGGGGAGTTTTATAGGTGGTAAGAGTTGTATGCAAATAAAGGAGCTGTTTCCTGGGAGTGATAACAATAAATTGCACTTACTAATCTCTGGAATAAAGCATTTTATTTTCAATTTTTCTGCTACTCTGGCTGCCGAAAATATCCTAAATTTGTTCTAGAGGGAAAATTTCATCCATGGTAAGAAGTGCTTCTGTTACAAGCAGGAAGGAGATCAACTGGAAGTGTATTTTCCCTTGTATTGATCAAGAAAAAATTAACACTATTACATTTGTCATTTTAATTAACAAATAGGACAAAATCAAGTCTTCACTTGTGCTTTCTTGACACACATATATAACTGAAGAAACTCTAATTTAATTCATTAATAACAGTGGCATTTCTGCTTTTATTTTGGAAGAGGAGATTTCCCTGCAATTTCAGCAATATGTTCAATTTAAAGGTAAAGGTTTATGAACTTCAGAGGTACCACCAAGAAAAAAAAGGCAAAGAAAACCCCAAACCAGCAAGTTCCAAAATAAAATCATTCAACTGTGATTTGAAATAAGAATAACTCTTGTGTATAATTAATTAAATTTTATTTAATAGCTTTAATTTAATTTAATCTTCTCATTCTCCCCTCCAAAGGCACAGAGCTTTTGCCTATTTCACATTTCCCTATGTTTTTTCTTACTCATTCTACAAATTTCTAGTGATGGAATCCAAAATTCTTTATTTATTAAAGCATCCTACAAACTTAGGCCTTCAAAACTATATTTTGGAAGATGTCTCTAAAACCAGTATTACTTTTTAATTTTGCCTCCTTATTTTTAGATACTAGCAGAAAATTGCAAAATAATTCCTTTAAAGGTTTTAGAGTAAAAGTGAAATTTGCAAGTACAAATACCTCACATATTTTCCAAATTAGACATTTATTGCCAAGGTTGCCTGTCAAACATTTTTATTGGGCAGTTTTTTATACAATGGACATGAAAGAGGAAAATTGAATGTCTTTGTTATTACTAAATGCATTTGCAAATGTACTTACATGACTTTGATTTCCATGTTTGTACTTCAATGTAAAAACACATTGCTATATATTTCATCTAAGTTCTATAATAGTAGGGTTTTTTCCAGAAAAAAACTATTTTATACCTGGACATATCTGCCAAGCTTCCTCAAAATAATGTAAGCCTTCAAGGGAAAAAATTACCTAGATTAGTCTTAGTTGCTGGAAAAAACCTGTCTGAGAATTAAAGATGTGTTATTACAGCACAGCATTTGACATATTCTTAGTATAATACAGTCTTTGAACATTACTTTTATGATTATAAACATCAGTTGGGTACTTAATTTTTAAAACCTTATATCTAACATTTATAAATCTATATATCAGATCAAATATAGATGATATAGGTGTTAAGTAATTTAACACATGGTCTTAGCAGTAATCATAAACTATCCCTTGAACTGCAACATAATTTTGTTCAGTGAGTGGTTAGAATGTATCCTTAAGGCAATAATTTCCTGAGACAGAAATTTATGTTGATTCCAGCACTGCTAAACATGCTTCAATCTTTGCAATTTCCTTTGAGAACACTGGAGTTTGATCACTGGCCCAGGCTGTCCAGAGATTGGGATTGCCATCACCAATTATTTTATGTGACACTTCAAAGCAGCACCTGAACTGTACTTTTACATGTTGCTGAAACACCTCTAAATCCCTGATTTTCAGATTTCGAGCTTTATCTTCCTTTCCAGTATCTTTAAGGGGAAGGAGATTTAGATTTTTTTAGACATCAGGAAGAAATCCTTCCCTGTGGGGACAAGCCTTTGCTTCATGCCACACGGGTAAAATCAGAAATCCCCTGTCATTGTGAGCTGGCAGATAATCCTTTATGTACGAAAATATGAAGGAGACAAGACTCTTTTCTATTTTGTTTCTTGTGGGGGATGTTTGTATCACTAGTATTTTTTGCTTAGAGTTCTGGAAAAGCTTGCTTGCTAATACCGACCTCAGCAGAAAATCCAATTCCATGGGGAGCCTTAGTCAGTAATTTGACAAAAATATGGGAACATGTGTGGGAAGGAAATAACACCTGAGCAAATTTGAAAGGAACACAAGGAAATGACTCCTTATGATGGACACGTGGACAAATGGAAACTTTACCTAATGCAACCCAATTAGGATTTGTTGAAATAAATGAACGACTGCAAGCAACTACTAAAGTGAGCCTAGGAAACAGATTTGCTGTAGATTTATTGTTGTTGTATGAAAATAGAGTGTGTGATTATTTGAATTTAAAGAACGGCACTTGTGTGCAGGCTTCAAATGTGACTGCTAAATTGGATAATCAGAGATTAAAATCTGTTGCTGTATCTAGCAGAGAATTAAGAACAGGATTAGAAAATGGATGGTTAAATAAAACATTGAAAGAACTTGGATCTTCTCTGATTGGCTGAGTTTTTGTGAAGTATGGTTGTAATTGTACTAATAACTGGTTGTATTTGCAGTAATAACTGTGATTCTGATGCTTTAAGCTGCGTTAAACACATGACTTCTAATGCAAGGTGAGGAACTTCTCTGAGGTTAGCAAAGAAGTGAGGCTTGGGAAGGTTTGAAGGGAAAATAAGCTTCCCAAGCCTTGAAAGGGGAGAATGTTGCCAGATGATGAATTAATTGTGCCTGATGGGTTCATACAATGCTTGCTCTTCAAAAACCACTGGCCTATGGAACCACACAAAGCTTGTTCTGTAGGAAGAATTCTTACTTCTTAATGCTACCTTGCAGTTAGAGTGATGCCTTAAATGGCTACTTAGAAACAGAGGCCAGACAGGAATAAAGCAATAAAGGAGGGATTGATTTGAAAGGCCTTCAGAGGTCACACTCTGGGCTCCAGAGGCTCCTGCCTCAGTGCATCCCAAAATGGACAATGACAGCTCCTGAGTTCTTCCCACTTTGATATCAGCATCAATTGCCCAAGCAGAAGCCAGCCAAGGATGGAATTTGCCCAAGCTTGCCCCCCTCTCCCCAAGATGAAGGTTTGCAGTTGTTGGGCCCAGGAGGGTCTGGGTGTCCTTGGAGAGCGAGCTGGAGAGGTTTTGTTATGTCTATCTTAGCATAAGAGAACAGCACTTAACAAGCTACAGGAAACTTCAGAGTTACACTAGCAGTACAGGATTTGAAAAATATAAAAGTTAAAACCTAAGGTTGCTGGATATTTTATATTTTTACCAATTTCTGGCAACGAGACCGTGTTGTCAGATTTGGGTAAAAGACAGAAGAGAGTGGCAAAGAAAATTCCATGCCTGCCAACAAACCTTCTGTATTTTGCCATCACAAACAAATTCAGTGGGATTCAGTGTGTTTGAAGGACTGATATCCACTTGGGTTGGTGTGTGTAGAAATAAGGATGAAGCTGCAAGGAGCAGGGAGATTGTAGGCAACAGCTGGGTTTTCTTCTGTGAAGGAAACATGGAGGTTCACCCTACAGTCATTTTTCACACAGTAGAAAATGGAATAGCATAGTATATATGTTTACATGCCACAATAGAGGCTAAATACTCTGAAGAAAACCATATTTTTCTTTCTCTCTGAGTAACTATGTAAGTCAGAAGAAGACTGAAAAGTGTTTTGATTTCACCACTGATAACTTGTGTCATCATTTATATCTCTGAGAGTCTTCTCAGATAATTTAAAGGCCATTTTAGAAAACGGAAAAAGAAAATAAGATTAAAAAAACCTTCAAGAAAATAGAGAACAGTTACCTTGGATGAATCACCGAGCCTGTTATGTACTTGATACATTGCCATTAGTTTCATGTGAATGGAATAAATCTCGTTTGCACCTTGTCTTTCCCCCATGGCTATAGCTAATTTATCCTCTCTCCCTAAACACTGCTCTGACAAAACATAAAATTAAACAGCTGTGCACACCAGAGTTTCATGCAATGTGTGAGGGTTGCTGCTGAGCTTTGCATATTCCATAGCCTGTTCTAGTTTCATTATTTAGAACAGGTGAAGAGGGTGAGCCATTAGTGGAAGAGAAACCACTAACCACTATTACCTTGACATCAGCCTCTTTTATCACACACTGGTATCAATTCCATTTGCTCAGTAAAAGGCAGCAGCTGCACAAATGTACCTTT
>VZRF01001877.1:0-44952 GCA_013396875.1 Vireo altiloquus
AAGTAGGGGACGCCCGGCGGGAAGCGCGGTCCCCCGTCACCCGCAGGCGGCGGCAAGAAGAAAGGCGGGGGTGCCACCGGCCCCACCGCGAAGGGCGCTGAGCGGACGGCGGGGCCGGGGAAGGGCGGTGGGAAAGCGCGAAACGGCGGNCCCGCCACAACCCTCAGCGCGCCGCCATGATACGGCCTCAGCTCCCGCCTCAGCACAGTGCCACAGCGCCGCCTGGCGGCCAGGAGGACCCGCCCCGCCCACCTATCGCCCCACTTGAAAAAATTAAGTTCCAAAAACTACTCCTAAAACTTCAGATATGTGGGGATGGCGTCAGGGATGACAACTCTCCGCTGCTTGAATATTCGCTTTTATTCAAACGCCAGAGGTGAAGTACAAACTGTAGTTACACGGCATTTTTGTTTCCTTAAAAACAGTTCTTGGTTACAGAATTCTGAACAACTTTCAAAACTAAGTTGTTGAACAGTTTCACCTAAAATGTCGTGTTTTTTTCTATCTGTTTAAAAAAGGACTTGAATTAAAGGATTCAGAATTAAAAGCTGTTATATTTTTTTCACTCTACAAAAAGGAAAGTGAGGATGCAGTTACAGATAGTTGACCACAGATTCCCATTTTTAGGGGACCAAGCTTCTAGAAATATCCTCAAAGGCAGCTTTTTCTGAACCATTAGTGGGTCATTTAACCTGAAAAAATCTGAAATTTCACGGGATGTATCTGTTACACCTGGCTACAACTGCATGCCACACTGCTGCTAGGGAAGAACACAAGTATTACATAAAAACTACATGACAAAAATTAATGACAAAAATAGGGTCAATAGATTTTCAGTATCCATTCCTGTCCTAAAGCATCCACTGGACTGAAAAGAAGGATGAAAGTTTTATTTAAACAGTGTGAATTTAAGTTTTAGGGAAACTCAAGTCCACATTTTCACTGAAGGACAAAAAGTTGTAAAGTGACAATTTTAATTCCTGAAACAAATCAAAACCATACAGGTCCTTTAGTGTTTTTACAAAGACTTTCCTAAAGGATTGAATTAATTTTGGTGGAGAACAGAGGAGGGAGGATTGCTTGCTGTAAGACTAAAAATCAAAGACAAACCCACAAGATGCAATACTAGCATTTGAGAATATAACTTAAAAAGCACTGTCATTTGAACAATCACTACTGATTACAGCAAAAATATTATACATTTACTTCTTTCATCTCTTAGCATTATAAGATAGGTTGGGAAAATACCTGGCACCAAAAAATTGATGCATGATAGTTCCAATACGTTAAACAAAATGTACTATATTAGAACATTAATATTTAAAAATTTATGGTGACTTCTCATCCAAATTCAGATGGTTTTACTGCTTCCTAGGAATCGTGTTTACCTCTCTGGAAAACTAGCAAACGACTGACTTCACCTTCTTTCACAGTATCCAAGGTGACTAAAGCTCCCAATGAAGATGTGAAGGGTATTATTCCATATTCAAATTACTGTAACAAACCAGTGCCACATTTTAGCAGAATCTCCCAGCAGTGTCATAAAGCGTGTCCCAGTTTTTCCAAAAGGGCTTCCTCCCCCACCAATGTAACAAGTCACTCCAGCACCTGCTGGGTTTCACACACCAGCAGGACTCTAACACTGACCTGAACGTAACCCCCTGTGAGCCATACCAGGAGGTAACTTACTCACCCTCTACTAATTATTAATTTTGATTTCCCATTTGTAGAGTAACATTATTGTTAAATCTAACTATTGGCAGCACCCGCACTGCTGGTTTAGTTTCTGGCAAGGGCACTGCGGGTGCTGCTGCATTTGCTATACATTTTATTGAACAAGTGTAATATACAATTCATATTTGAATATTATGCCATCTCAGTCCACACTCTGTCCATCAAATCAATGTGATGCTGCAATAAAATACACGATCTGATTTAGCTAATGAAGTTCCTCATCACGAATTGTATCCGAGACGGATCCGGTGCCTTTAGGATCAGGCTGAAGCCAGAGGCAATCGTTAGGAAAAAACCGAGTGAACTTTTTGCAGGTCAGAGTTCTGACAGTGTTTAATGGTTTGCAGCATCTGCCTGTCGAGGCCAGCCTTCCTCCTCCACTCCAGAGTCATACTCCTCTTCTGACGAATCCTTAGTGGGAGCCCTAGGATGGAAAGGAATGATCAGATACCTTGGAAATTGGGGAAAAAACCAAGAGACACTTTCCATAGCTTCTGACAAACATGTCACATGCACAATGCCTTGTGATCAAAGTTCTGACCTGATCTGAAAATGCTGCTGTGCACATTTGCAGTGCCACCAGCATGCAGTCTTCATTAACTGAATTCAATTAACCTTCTGATTTTCAATAAGTTGTTTGATTTAATCAATAAATTTAGTATTGCTGGTGCTATACAAAATCACTTAAAGCAACTGTCAGTGTAATACTTTCCATTCCCATCCACACCAGGCTGAGCCAAGCTTCAGGACAGATAAGGTGTTGAAAGGAGTAAATGTACCTTAGTTGAGAAAGCCACTCAAACAACATTGTCAGTGGTAGAAAAAAAGACACAGTTCCTAAATATCAGACCTGAAATTTTTTAACCAGTTTTTACCTCTCAGTTCCATCCTTCATTCACTAAAATCCTTGGGTTTTTTTTTTTAATCCAGATTTGTGCAGTGCTTTCAACATTTCACATCATTACCATAATCTTTACAACATTAAATTGATTATTTTAACTAGAGTTCAACAAATCAATAGATGTGCCTTTGTGGCTCTCCACTGCTGCAAGAGTAATGCAGAAAACTGTAGCAGCTTGTATCAAAAACCCCACATCAGAGGTAAAATATAGAAGAAACAGTTTCATTTCAGAAATTTCAGTATAGTCACAACTGAATTTCAAATTGTTACTGTTAACTTAAAAATTACTTCTATTTCTACAGGTATACATACACAAAAGGAACTTCACATATGTTTATTTTCAAATTTCTGTTTAAAAACTAAAGTAATACAAATCCAAAGTCTCTAGAACAGAACAGGCACTAATTCAGCTGTGTACAATATACAGAGCATTGAATCTTTTTTAGGTTGTGTGCATGGATTTGTGTTTATTCCATTGGAATACCTGTCTAGTTGTATTACTGGTCTGTTCTGCTACTTCTGTTACGGTTTTACCTAATGTATCCTGGCTCTTTTTTGCCTTCTACAACATCTTTGTCAACTTCCACACATACGATGTCAGAATTGGGCACTTCAAACATGGGCTCCAACAGCAGCTTTTCCTACAAGAAAATAAAGGAGAAAATATTTCTGTATGCCCTCTTCTACATAAGCAAGTGATTTTCAGAGCTAGAGTCTTCTTGGAAGAACTGTGAATACTCATAGCTTTAGAAAGACTTACTTTATCCACCAGGATCAGACTGTGTGGTTTTGACTGGAAATGGTCACGATTACGTCCATACACACATGCAGGAAGCTTCAATTACTGTTTCTAAGACTTAAATTACTTACCATTATAGATCGAAGACCTCTGGCACCAGTTTTTCTGTCCAGGGCCAGTCTGGCTATAGCCTTCAATGCATCTTCAGTTACATTTAATTCACACTACACAGAGAAAAATGGGATGCTCAGTTAATTATTTCATTTATAACTGTGTTGAGTACAAGCATTACTGAAAAGAATACTGTATTTATAAGCAAAAATACCAAAGAGTCATCAAATAAAAATTCAAACCTTATCCATGCTGAATAGTGCCTGGTACTGAGGAACCACAGCATTCCGAGGCTCTGTAAGAATCCGTACAAGGGTTTTCTCATCCAGGCTGTGCAGAGGAACCACGACAGGCAAACGTCCCACAAATTCAGGAATCATGCCAAACTCTATGAGATCCCTGGCTTCCACGTGGCGCAGCAAGCGATCCTTCTCCTCAATGTCTTCCTGTGGGTCAGACTCTCCACTTATATTGGCAAGATCAGCTGCTGCTGCAGCTCTTCTGCCTTTCCCCATATTAGATGGTGTCCCAAATCCTAGGTACTGCAAGACAAACATGTTTTGCTTACAGAACTGCAATAACTGAGCTTTCTTTATGTATATATTTAATACTCATGGAAAGCGGTTTAATCTGCAGCGACTGCTGTGGCATTACATACTAATTCAAGCTCAACTGATTGCACACAATTAGTTTCTTATAACTTTGAATTTCCTCAGTGAAGGATACATTAGTACAAGAGCAATTTTTCCTTAAAATAAAGAAGGTTATCAACATGTCCCAGCCACTTTACAAGTACCAGTGACACTTCATAAGTGAAGCAAATGCAGGCAAGTTTGTTTACATGAGAAGCTACGTAAATTAATGTGAAAAGCAACTTGAATTTCAGTCGCTCCTTTAGTGTTAGAAACAGGGGGCACATTTTGTCAGAACGCTGCAGCCAGAACCCTGTCCCAGACATTAATCTACAAAACAGTGAACTGCATGACCAGGTATTTCGAGATGATGATGGCTTTTAGCATCACTTGCTGAAATAAAGAAATTTATTGTGTTTACAAATACGGCAAGGCCTGTAAAAGTCAGTATTGCAAACAGTAATTATGATGATGATTTTTTCAGCTCAGATATAGCCTGATGCACTCACTTTTTCATTTTTCCTCCTGCTGATAATTCTGTCAAGACCATTAAAAGCACCAGAAGCTACAAACAGGATGTTTGTTGTGTCAACCTGCACCGTTTCTCCACGTAGTTTCCGAGAATTCTTTTCTGGAACGTTTACTATTGTGCCTTCGAGTAATTTTAACAAGCCCTAAGAAGGAAAGAAGAAATAAGCAATAAAAAATTAATTAAAAATGTGTAGCTTCATGTAAGAGGGCACATGATGCTATGGTCATTTCCACAGAGCAAATTTTTGCTCGCTTATGCCTTTGTACTAACAGTAAGTATCCAAAAAAGTCAGTTTTCCCTATGAGACAATCTCACTCAAGGACAAAAATGTTCCTTTAATGTGGCTCCCACGCACATTTTGCAAGTAATGATTAGCTCTTTAAGAGTTTTGTTTAAATTAGAAAAGTTATCTGTTCTTGCCTACATTATAAACTGGCTGCCTGAATGGTGGAAAGACATTTTTCCATTAAAACATTTCCATGAGGAAGTTTCAAATTGCTTTTGAGATTATGTTTTTTAAATGAAAAAATTCAAGAGGAAAGATGTGTCTTTTGAAGGTGAACAATTAAGAAACTGAAGAACTATGACTTCATAAATTCCCATGCTGTTTGACCTGACAGTATGTCCTGTTCACTCAGGAAGTAAAATCACTCCACGGAAGTATTTACCTGTTGAACACCTTCTCCCCCAACATCCCGTAACTGATGAATACCAGGAACGCTGCCAATCTTATCTACTTCATCCAGAAAAACGATTCCTGCAGTTACAGAAAATGGTTTAAAGATGACCCTAATTTTAAAGAGAAGCAAGAATTTACAGAGAATAATAAAATTTGAGAGAGCAGCAATCTGTTCTACTTCCAGACTGCAGAAACATGTGCAATTTTGTCCAATCATAGACAAAACAAAACTACAAGATACACTCTGAGCTCTTTTCAGGTTTATTCTGCCTGATTTAAACTCTGAGTACATGCAGAAGGAACACCAATTTCAGGAACACTGGTGGTCTCTCAAAAGCTTAGAGCACTTAGGCAAAATTAACACAGTCTCTGAAACACACATTTGAAATTTACCTTGCTGAGCTTTTTCTACATTGTAGTTGGCATCTTGCAGGAGTTTTGCAATGACAGATTCAATGTCTTCCCCAACATAGCCAGCTTGAGTCAAGGTGGTACAATCACAGATAGCAAAAGGTACATCTAAGCATTTAGCCAGAGTCTGAGCCAGCAAGGTTTTACCTGATAAAATAAAAGCTGCATGTTAGAACTGCCACACATTTATCTTAGAGCACACAAATCCAAGTGTTTGAACGGGGACTTTTAACAAGGGTGTGTAGTGACAGGACAAGGGGGATTGGCTTTAAATTGATGAGATATTGGGAAGAAATCCTTTTTTGTGAAGGTGGGGAGGCCCTGGCACAGGTTGCCCAAAGAAGCTGTGGTTGCCCCATCCCTGGAAGTGCTCAAGGCCAGGCTGGATGGAGCTTGGAGCAACCTGGGATAGTGGAAGGTGTCAGGGATAGTGGAAAGAATGAGGGGAGCTTTAAGGTACCCTCCAACCCAAATCATTCTAGGATTTACCACAGGATCATCGTTACTCTTATTAGACATTCTGAATCATGCCAGCATCTTAATATAAGAATATATTCCAAGGGAGATAGCTTTCATAAGCAGTGGTTTTTACATTGGCAGGCTGTATTTCTGGTTTTAGTTTAATAATAAACATATAAGGCAGCTTGAAATGCATACAGTATCACAAATAAAATATCACACAATATAAAAACCATAATACATGTACTTGCAGAGTTTAAAGATTAAATAAATCAGTAGTCCTTTGCAGACACTCAGGGTGCAGTGCAAAGTCCAATTGCTCCTGCTTTGAAGTTGGGAAGAAACAGAATTAAAATATTGTTTAGTGAATGTTCTCCCAAAAAGTCTGCAAAATGCCATCACTTCAGCACAAACACTCCCAAGTCTTATGAACATACAAAATAATCTCTCTTTCCAACCCCCTGCAACTAATCTGTCCCATAGGTGAAACAGCTCTGTCTTAACTGCAGCATCTCAGCTTGCCAGCTAAAGAAGAGAAACTATAAATGCATTTCATTTCAGCTTAGTCAAAGTGGCATCTTTTATTCAGTCAGTAAATATAGGCATTAAAAATAGAAAAAAAGAAAACCACACAACCACAGCTCGTTCCTTTTTAAGGTCACTAGCTCAGCGTGTTAACATGGCATGAAAGCACTGAAATCCCAGTTTGAAATCCACATTTAGGTTTTTTGATAAACCAAATTTGAATAATCACAGAAAAGGGAAATCACTCATTAACAACAAGTTCCACGAAAAATAGGATGCCTATAAAAACATGCAGCTGTATACCTGATCCAGTTGGTCCAAGCAGCAAAATATTACTTTTTTCAAGTTTAATGTCATCATTGGGTGAATCTAGTACTTCTCCTCCCCGTTTTTCCTGAGGTATCTGCTGGTTCATTTGTTGCTGCATTGATGCTCCCAAAGCATTACCGTGTGGACTGATTCCAGCAATCTGCAGGAGTTCTGAAGAGAACAATAACAGCACTGTTTGAGCACCAACAAGGTCTCTCATTACCTTAAACACACAATAACAGCTTGGTTCTTCTGCAAATCTAGAATTCTCTCTGTACAGAAGCTTACAGAGAGGACTGCAACAGAAATTCAGCACAATTATTACACATACAGGAGCTCCAATCACACTTTTGCACTGGCATATAGGAAAAGAATTTCCAATGGCACAGTGGCTTACCTAAAAACATTCCTCTACATTAAAAGCAAGAGAAATTTTCAGTCCTTACAAATGTACCCATTTTAACTGTAATTTCTTATATTTTTTTAACATATGAGAAGAAATAAACCCAAGCTGTTGATTTCAATGATGAAAAAGTACAAGAACTGGACTTCACCCAACACTTCAAACTAGCAGTCACTAAAGACTACAGGTCATAAAAGCAGGTATTGCAGAGGAGGACATGAGGAGAGGGTTCACTTACTTGTAAATCTGTACTCATCCTCCCGTCTTCTGATTTCTAATTCTAAGAGAGAGGATGAAAACAGTAATAAAAAAGTAAGTTTATAAAAGCTTATAAATTCTCCACCTCTTGCCCTCTTCTGAATACATCTTACTGCTGTCTATGAATGTATTTCTAACAAGAAATGCCCACCAGAGCTATTTTTTATTGTTGTCAAAATTAACCCAAAACCCAACTTGCACGTTTTTAAAATGCCAGCAAGCTTTCTATTTCTTAAAACAATAACCATCTATTACCTCTGATTAGATTTTCACTTTAAAACAAATTATAGAAGGGAAAAAATGCAATAACAATTTTGGTTTGAAAAGGCTTTCTTAAACTCTCCCTGAGTGTTACAGTGTATGACTTTTTTAAAAGACAGATCTCTGAAATATGTAAACATTTACTGCCAGCAACTCTCTGGGTATGGACCACGTTATGTCCCTGTGGAGGGTCAGGAACTTCCTAGTGCCAGGTACAAAACTGCTCTCTTACCATTACCAGAATAGTGCTACGAATGTTCCCCCCTCAGTTAAAAGATTTCTTTAGTAAATTCAAAAAGCAAAGAAGATTTCTGTTTGCTTAACATGGTAACTTTTGCAAGACAGAATAAAACACCTTAAAAAAAACCCACCCAAGGTACACTTTTGAGTCAGAGATGGCAACTTAATCCTGCTTCTAAAAATAAATTAGATCAACATAGCTACACACTTACTCAGCAGCAAAAGTACTGCCAAGAGTAACTCCATCTACACCTGCTAGATATGGAACAATACTGTGGTGACCAGCAGATGCTGCCAGCAGGAGCAAGTACTTAGAAATCTAAGTACTCATCAATTTACCTATGCAAAATATCACCTTCCTGATCTGCATCGTTGCTTGCATTAAGCAGCAGATTTACCATTAAGCAGTAAATGAGATTAGAAAGAAAAATTTAGGAGGCTCACTTTAGAAAGTTAAAGGAGAATAGCCCATAATATGTATCAGTAAAAAGGGTTAAGCATATGGTAAGCACCATAAACCTTCTGATTACCATTTAAATAAATTACAGAAGTTCACAATGAAAATTATATTTAGCAAAAATTCTTTTAGATCATTTCAATTATAGAACATCTAGTGTCAGGGTCAAACCTTCCTTAGATTTCTCAAGTTAGGGCCCTGAAATGGTGATTTATTTGACCAGAAAAATACCAAATACCATACAAACCTCTTGGTGTTAAAGAAGTCTGTTTCTCAACTTCTGCTTGCTGTCTCAGGTTAGATGGGATATTATTGTAGATTCTCTTGTAATGATTATACACAGCAACTGAAAGCACCTTCTTGGCAAAACACTGACCAACAACGTATTTGTCGAGGTAGTTGTAAATCTGAAAAATAGCTTAATCTTAGTAACACTTCTAAATCACCTTGCAGCAGAAAAGGAGAAATAGTATATTGTGCCAAATATGGACTTTGGTCTAAATCATTACAGATCTGAGAAACATAAACCAACATCTAAAATACAAAACATATTCTTGTTGATAACTTTACTTAAAAAATATGGTGCTCACACACTCATATTGTGTCTGTCAGTTCTCCCCCACTAATATATAATCCCATCATCATTTTCACCCAAACTTTTAAGAGGAACAAAAATTTTAAGAACACTTAATTTCTTAAAAGAGGCCTATCACAGAGCCGCGTGCAGGTTCAGAAACCATTACAGTCCACCAGGAACTGAAAAACATAAAAGGCTTCCTCACTATTCTCTAGAAGGAAACCAAATTACTTCAGAAGGATCATGGCCACAAGTTAATCGGCTACATCTTTTCCCCAAACCCACATCAAATAAAAGGTCCTGCAGCTACAAAAAGAAGCTGCTAAAATAAGGATACAGAATGCAAGGCCATAGTGAGAAAGAAAAGATACTATGGCTGGTGAGGGATGAGGTCAGCCTCAAGGTCACAGGAGAAAATGAAGTCACAAGACTCAAGAGAAAAAAAAAGCTCAAGCACCTTTATTGGATCTACTTGTTCCCTTCATCAGTGCTCTGCTGGGTCACATAGCTCACAAAAGTTTAATCTTGGCTAATCATCTTTATTGTCTATTGCTCCGTCCCAGCAGCCTATTACACACCTGATGCAGATTAAGGGAAGCATTTCACCATGCTGCAACACAAGGCGACACTGGGTGGAATTAAAAACATACCTTTTTCGGTGGAGGTGGTGGCTTCTGTTGGAATGCCAATTTCACAGCTTCTGCTGCTGACTCGGGCTCTTTAATGATGCTCTTTTTTGTGTCTGCCTCTGACAGGACAACAAAAAAGTGGTGACATTTTTCACACTTCACAAAACGGGTGGAAGCTGCAGAAAAAGTCAAACAAAACAGTAAGAGGAATTGCTTCTGTCCAAGTTCATCACACACCTGTTAGACAGCACAGCCACTCTGTGTTTACACAACACTTCTCCCTCACTCACCTTAGAACATTTAAAAGCAATTATTGGCCTATGAAATTTAACACAGAGGGAACACAATTTGCCCCAAAGAAATCACAGTGCTGGACAGCAACCAGAAAAATGGATTAAACACAAAACCTTTTGATACTTATCCAGTAGCACCACACTCAGGAGAGGAAACTGCACTTCGGAGAGATACAAAATAACAAATGCTTTAGCTAAGCAGGAAATGCTCCTAACTCAAACTAAAACACTGTGGTTAGGCATAGACTAAAGTGCAGAGAAGCAATCTAGAATATCAAAGACAGCATTACAGGAGGGCTCTGGCAGCTCCTGCTCTCTGCATCCCACTGGCTTTGGAACCCTGTGGATCAGGCCAGAGTCACCTAAGCCCAGGACACCGAGCACAGTGGGGTCACCCAAAGGGCTCATCCCAACTAGAGGCAGCTGTGGTATGCAACAGATCATCAGGACTTTGATGTTTTGCAAGATCTTCTACTTATTTATTTTTACTCTCAAGACTAGAACAAATTTCTTTCAAATACCACTACATAAACCCTCCTACTGCTGGCTTTGTGAAATATGTCTCAAGAAATCTGCAAAGGTTGAAATCTGAAAATGAGAACCTGCATTGCTTTTCCTTTGGCAAAGAAAAGTTGAAATAATAAAAACAGACAGTAGAGAAGAATAATAAAATAATTCAGAATAGATCCTTTCTAGCCATACTACTATACTATTAAATGCAAATCACAAGCAATAGGATAGATTTAAAGGAAATATACTATATTTAATTAAAAGTAAATATAGAAAAACAATCTTGTGAAAAACTTCAATGTCAGAACTTCTGAAATCATAAAAACTTTTTAGAAAATGGCTTGAACACTGTAGCATCAGCTGATTGTAACATCCTCTAGCAATAAACAAGATGCTTATTTATAACTTGTTGTCTCCCATAGGACTGGTATCAGCAAAAGACAAGTGGGTGGGGTTTTTCTTACCATTAATCCCACCTTATACCTGGATAAGCAAGACCTGATTACAATAACAGATTACTTTAAGAGTATAGCAACTAATACTGCGACCAACACAGCTTTATCAACTTTACTTCAAAGAAATTTTGTGCAACAGCCTGAGAATTCTCCTGGCAACCTTCCAAATTACTGTTGTCTGCCTGATGGGAATGTGATGGAGATCCACTTGCACGAACCCATTCCTCTTACGTAATTATTATTTAGCAACAATATTGTATGAAAAAAAAACAACCCAACCTTTCTCCCAGGGCTCACTCAAAACACCTCTGATATTCATGATGACTACAGTGCCATGAGGCTGCTCTCCTTCCTTATAGAAGGCTGATTTAGGATAGAAGAGCCATGAGAATGGTTGCTCCCTTTATATAGCCACATGAATGATTAAAACCCCCCAGAAACTAAGGAGTGGGCTGTAAGAGTACTATAAGACATCTTTAAAACTTCACTAAAAAAAATGAGTACGCTATTGAGTTGCAGGCAACTTTGCTAATCCTAAATACTGGCATGTTGTCATATGTTCTTTTAGCAAACACATAAAAGCACAGCAAAGAACACATCCATGTCAAATTACCTCCCTGTCATTAAGATGTCTGCAAATATTTACAGAGCGCCAAAATACAAGTCAAGTGTTGTTTTTAATCATACAACATTTCCACAGAGGCTGCATTAGCAAAGTGATTTCTAAAGTCTGTGTGAGCTGACCTAGCCAAAAAGAAATGCCAGGTTTTTACAAAACATACAGGAAACAAAAACAATCACAGGATTAAACTTAAAAAGACTTGTAGGGTTGAGATAATGGGCTACTATCAAACTGCTTTAAGGTAAAAAAACCCAACCAAACCGGGAAAAAGAAAGCAAGGAAGCTTCTGAGTATGTACAGTAGCAGGGAAGTCTTACTCTGGAGGATGGAGTGACCCGACAGCATCAGGTGGAGACAGTAAAAGGTGCAACCAGATAAAGCTTCTTATGTCAATCAGCTTTACAGCTATTGGATTTCATTCCACATCTGAGGATCAAGTCTTATTTCACTGATCATAAACTCTTCTCACAGACTTTCACAACCCAAAACAATACGGGAACTGCTGAGAAAGGAGGTCAAAGCAAAACAACTTTTTGTTTGCCTCATATTTTCCCTTCATTGTTAATTACTGGAAAACCATTGCCAAGCAAATCTTTCTGCAAGATTTGCAGATCCAGAGTGAAGCTCCATCAAAAACAAATGCCACTGAAAAACCAGCCTGTCACACTGCCACTCAATGGCAATTAATTTGCTAATGAATGTGGCTTTTATTCAGTATTTTGTTTCCCTACTTCTCTCAAAATGACTGAAAATCTAATATTTAAACTGAAATAAATGCTAATTGCATGTTTTCCTTCGGTTTTAGATATTTATTTAAGGCCCTGCAGGTTGGCAATTCAAACCAGACACTGTGCAAATTCATCATTTTTCCTGACTAAGCAACAACAAAGGCTTATCCAAAAAAAATCTACTTACAGTAGGCTTAATACAACTTTCAACCCTTTCATTTTGGGCAGAATGGGACAGAATTCTTTTCCTTCATTTTTGTTTTTCTTTTTTCAAACAATTTTCAAGATAATTAGAACTTCCGTTTCCCAGCTGCTTTATACAGTGTGGTTGGGAAGCAGTGTGCTCAAATTAACAGACTAAACCAGAATAACACAGGTACAGAGAAAACTTCACCAGGACTCACAGGAGCTTTGGAAAAAAGTGGGTTTCCAGTCCCAAGCTGTTTAAAGAACCTGTGTTATTCTCATGCTGCAACTCAAGTGGATTCCCTACTTGGGAATTTTAGATTGCATGTATCAAGATATGTTTTCCCACAGTGTTGGTATGAATAAATCCTGTTCCCAAGAAAGTTTCCAAGCATTTTAAAGTGTTCCCAGTAACACTGACAAAAGACTAAATCACATCTCTGCTTTCCAGGGATCGTTCTGGGACAATGTTTGAATGGTACTTCCAGATAAAAGCACAAACTGCAGTACCAAGGCAAACACCAGTGAAAAGACAGTTTCAAAAACATCTCTGCCTACTCATGAATCATAAGAAGGTAAATAAGCTTAAAAATCTTTCCACTGTTTCCAACCACACCTAGTCCACGGAGAGACCTCACTGAACACCAGACAGGATCATATTTCTAGTTTCATGGACTAGTGCCAGGTTTTGCAGAATACCTTGTTGCCTATAGTTTCAAATAAACCAGAAAAACAACCTTATCTCTGGGGGGAAAAAAGTAACTGAGGACTGATCCTTTTATCTAACATAAAGAAATATATTGTTATTACTTATAGAACTGTCTTGTCATTCATGACATTTGATAATTTTAAATCCTATTTTATATGAGTAGTAGGGAACAATAGCACATCCACTCATTGTTTTTGCCAGCTGTGATACTAACAACTGCTGAACACGTTTATGCTGACCTTGTCTTAAGCCTGTTAATGCACAAGTCTGATTATGGCTTGATACTTCCTCCTTGAGCTCCAACAACTAACAATGGGTATTTGCTTTCTGACAGCTGTTTTCTAAGCTGGTCTCATTAGTGCTGAAATAAGGTATGAAATGTCTTCAAGTCTGATAAAACCTAAAGCATAATTGGCATTAATTTGGATTACACTTCCAAAGAAAAAAATAAAAAAAAAGTAGCAATTGCTGCTGGAGAAGAGGCATTTTGGATTTTCTAGTTGGACTTTCCAACCTTCTATTTGGAATGTATTATAGATCTGACTTTGCCACAGAAGACTGTTCTAGTAAGCCATCTGTCAGATACTAATTCCTCTGCTGGATAAGCACTTCGGTTATAGTACATGCAGGATTAAAGTTTTATTATTTAGGAAAGAAAGGACAGACATTACAAATGTATATATATTAAGCATATATTTATATAATAGACAGATAGAAGTACTAGTAGTTAAAGTGCTATTTTTTATGCATGAAATGCAATAAATTATTTTTAAAATATTCACAGATGCAGTGTGAATTCCACTACCAGATTCCCACACACCATGGGAATTACACAACTGTACCCACAGAGACAATAAATGGTTACACCAACAAGGCCAAATTAAGCATAACAAAATTTGTGACACCACATAATTAGGTAGGCCAAAACTTCAGTATCAGGACTATGTTAAATGACAAAGTCACATCTGTGCCTATTTAAAAAAAGGAAGTTTTAATGAAAACTTACACACAAAGGTCTCCACATGTGTGCACAAGTCCCCACACTTCGGGCAGCGCAGTTGGTTCCCTCCTTTCCCAGAGCTTCCAGAGCTTGACTTTTTACCACCACCCTCACCAACAGATTTCTAGAAGAGATTTCCACACAATTAGCCCCAAACAATGGAGTTGATAAAATAGGCATTTAGCAGTGTGCTTATGGAATCAAATAATTTGAATTTTGCGATAGCTGAATGACAAAGTAGCTATCGTCAGGATTTTTTAAAGGCTTTGAAAACTTAGAAGAATGTGACATAAACACTTGGAAGCATACAGATATCTGCATTTCCCAGGTCAGCCAGTTTTGGATGCCCATGGTATACCATACCTGAATTAGAGCTGCTTGACAGGCACTAGAACAGTAACAAGCTGTGTCAAGAATGTTGTAATAGTGTATTTCAATGTTTTAATGCCAGACAAGAAAACAAATCTTATTTAGAGAGTATTTTATCTCAACTGCATGGATTCTAAGGGTTTATGATGCCATAGCTCATCTCACTTCCTTGACAGGTGTAGCAATCTATGCTAGACCAAGCATCTCAAAGTGCTCGGAAATACTGTATTTTTTATTTGTATCTCTTCTGTGTCTTCATACTTTGATTAAGAAAAGTTATTATATTTTAGAAAACAGTAAAAATCTTTCTTCCCTTTTTTAAGGCAGTTCCCCATTTTTTAAACCTTTCTTGACTACCAATTTCTCCTCACAACCCTTCTCAGGAAAAAAACCACTATTAAATTTTTTAATCTACTTTTTTTAAGAAGGTTAATTGCACCTTCAGAACACACCTGTGTCATCTGGACACGTCCTCAGGTTCACAACACACCATACTAAGGCAAAGTTATTGCCTGTGAACTCTCAAAATGTTATTTGCTGACTAAAGAGCAGTTTTATTTTCAGGTAATCATTTATCTCAAGAAGCTGTTTATTAACTATAATTATACAGAATGACTAGGATGAAAATAGACTACAACTGACTAACAAGAGGTGATGTCATGTCCTCACTGACTTGTCTTACTTAAGACAAGTCAGTTCTAAAGCCAGAAACATTTCAAATGCACTTTGTTTGAAAAAGTCTACTTGGGAGCAGCAGGCTTTCAAAGGAGAATAGCTCTGATTGCTGCTTTCTCATGAGATCCTGAAACCTATTCTTGATTTATGACATCCAAGAAGGTTTTCAAGTTTCTCTTACACTGGGCAAAAAGATTTGTAAAACTGGGAAAAGCACTGTGGGATGTTTATAAGGTTTGTCTCCTAACAAATTCACAGTACAGTTTATTTTTTCTTCACTGCCAGTTGCAGCAATTTGAAGGATTAGAAATGTCAAGAGTTGGCCAACATTTAAAGATTAATCTAATTTTAAGTTTAAAAAATAAAAAAAAAAAATAAGGAACACTTTACATAAACAATTGAAACCCCCAGTTTGTGGAGATTACCTTGCTTCCATCTCCAGAACCATCCTTGCTTGCACCATCCTTTGAAGCAAAATATGCTGGTGTTTCTGAAAAGTTTCTAAGAGGAATTCGTTTTAGGGAACAAGTTTCAAAAGTCCCAAGTTTTCCTAAAACAGGGATGCGTGTACGACCACAAGTAAAACCTAAAAAAAAAAGAAAAAAAAAGAAAGTTAAATATTAAAAATACTTATGTTTTAATTCCATTGCCACCAAATCTCACAACTGATTTACTTTAAGCGGCCCTTAAAGGTTTTGGCAACAGAATTCAGCTTTGAACATCCACATTTCGGCCATCAAAGCAAATGACCTTCACCACCTTAATGTTCATCTCATTAAAAGCTGCCTGGGTTTTCCAAAAAATACTCTGAATTCCAGGTCCTCCGACATCAGACAACTGAGAGTCCCACTGTAGCATGAAATAGGGAACATCCCAGTTATGAAACTGATCCTCAGAATGATAAACACAATCAACTTACAGCTCTTATTGTGAAATAATTCAACTCTGAAGTAGGAGTGACCTTTGAAAAGTCTCTTTATTATGCACAAATCAGGTGTTTCAGACTCAATGACTGCACGTCTGGATCCAGCTTTCACTTGGGAACTCCACTAAAAATTAGTTTCCAAGAATTTGAGGCACCTCTTGGCAACAAAAATTGTGCTGAGGAAAATTGAGAAGCTGTGTCCTATTTGGCACTCACCGCCGGGCCGTCACAGGCAAACTCAACATAATCTTAACTCTGCTGAAATACCTTATTGCCAACATGAAAAAAAACCTCATTGAGAAACTAAACAGCCTTTTCCTCCTCTTGCAACATGGGCAGGATTGCATTTCATGGTGGGGTATAACGTGAGCCAGCATATGTTGTGCTTGTGATTTCAACATCAACAACAGCCTGGAATCCATATCTCATCTCTCGCATTTAAAGTGGCAAACTCCTCACTCGCTGGTTTTGATAAGGACTTTGTGCCTTACTGACAGCAGAACTACACAGCAACAATGGCAATTATAAACTTGCTGGTAATGCACAGTTTTATTGTTACAGGGGGAGAGAATCTTAATGAAAATCCAAAAGCTCTTAAAAAAAATAAGAAACAGTAAAAATGGTATGAGAACTAAAGCTTATTTGCTCTGAAAGAGGAAATAAGAATAACCAAGAGCTGGAAACTTAGCTGAAAGAGGATACTCAGAAAATTCACCTTGTTACTATAACAAGAAGGGAGAAAAATAAAGAAAAGTAACCTAAATTTACCAGGAAAACTCTTACAGGCCTCGGCAAAGTCACAATGAAGATGACAGCGTCAAATGAGATTTGAAGCTGATTTATTAACTTATATGCTGCTTAAAATTCCTGAACCTGAAAATTACTTGCAGCTATTCTTAATATGACTAAAAATTAATCTTTTAAAAATCTCTAACAGCATTGCCTCTGTCTGTAAACGTGAGGGAGGAAGAACAATCAATGAGCTTCTTCATTTTAAATTCCTCTGCTGAGTGCCACTGCAACACATTTTAGATTACACAGGATAAGCTATGAAAACATCACAGAAAACTTGAAAATACTGGCTGGCTCTCAGAAGCAGTTGTGTCTTTTAACTGAATGTGCAGAGAACTCTGACGACTCCATGTGCCAAGTGCACTTGTCAGTAAACACTAAGCTTTAGTGAGTGTTTACAATGCAATAGCTGTTCTGAACCCTTCCCTGTCTTGGAGGCTCATTCCTCATAGACGGGTCCTTTACTGAGATTTGGTTTAGAAGACCCTTTACAATAACCATCAACAACCATCTCACCTCCCCTGAACAAAACCTGAAGTCACACAACTTTCCTTGAAACACAGGGAGATTTGGCCTGTGGAGGAAGGCTCAAGCACTAACACAAACGCTCAAACATTTCAGAGTCCTCATTTTAATTCAGAGCATTCTTGTGAGACAGAAAATGCACAGAGAGCTGTATGGGATGAACTATGAAACCTTACACAGCACTGGGTACTGAGCTGTGAAAACTAAACCATGAAAAAAAAAATTGTGTTACTGCTACATCAGCTTGTAGCTAAGCATGAAAAGCCTCATGTGCTTATCGGGAGGTCTGAGTGGTGTTTTTTTAAAAAATATCATTGTATAATTACACGATGAAGCAGTAAGAAAGTTATCATCACTACTCCCTTGTGTCAATAAGCCCAGAGGGAGATTCTCAGGAAAAATCAACATTCCAGCCCAACGCCTGGCAGCTGCCACTGAACGATCCAGATACTGATAAATGTTCCAATATGCAACAGCTGGCAGGGTTTGCTCACACACACCTGGCAGTGGTGGCTAGAGCGGTTTTTTTGGAGCACTCAATTCAAAGGACGTGTCCCTAACGTTGCTGACAGCAATGGAACCGATCCAGGGTGTTTAGATTTGTGCGTTAAGAAACAATGGGAAGCTCCTTAACACTGTATTAACCTTTATTTGATACTTGATGAAATAAATACTGACTTTTCGGCCAAGCCTGGGGGATCTCGGAGGCATCTACTGCTCAGGGAAGTGACAGGGAGGCTGTGACAAACTGTAACTGTCCCAAACAACACTCGATTGACTACACTGACCTGTGCACTCTGAACTCTCTCAAGTTTGCACCAACCAGCCATAGCAAACAAAGCATCTAGCAGGAGATAAAATTTAATATTGAAAATACACTGAAATAAGATACATTTATTTTTAAACAACCTTCATTGAAAGCTGATTAATAAATAATTGCATTACTTTATGTGCATTTTAGTCTCATTTGCTCTTTTACATAATCCTTTTGAATCTTAGTTCTGACCAAACCCCCTCAAATTTAAAAAAAGATAACTCTGAAATGAAATCAAAATTATACTTGCTTTACAGTTTATTGTTTCAGGGGGGGTTGCATAAGGCCAGACAAGCTGGACTTGAAAGTACAGGTTTGAACCTTTCAGCAAAGGTGATATCTGAGATACAAATGTAAAGGCATCTACAAAGCATTAACTCACCTCTTAAAGGCAGTAAATGATCTCTGACTCATCAAGCTATTACTGAGAGTACAGTAATTGCAAATATTGTCACAAATGTGGCAACAGAGAGATTTTAAGCACAATTTGGGGGTGCTCTACCTTTCACTAAAAGCAGCGAATGGTTTGTCTGCTCTCAGTACCCTTAAGAATACCCTGAGACGGACAAATACAGTAAAAAAGTAACAGCCTCCCACCACTTCAACTTCCAGTGAGTGGTTTGCAAAGTCTCGTCCTTCTACCAAGTCGGGAAAAATTAATGTTGCTAACTAAGCCCATCTTTATGAGAACCATTCCAAGTTTAGGCTACAACGAAGGTAGGCTTTTAATCAATTAAGGTAATTAAGCAATTTTTAAGCCAATTAAACACTCGCACTGCAGAGTAACACAAGCTAGCCGACAGCTGCTGAGCATCACTTCTGTTGAAATAAACTATTCTCGCATTACATTTCCCCATAGCGAGGGCAAATTCTCCGATACTTCACACCACGTAGCGCTGCCCGCACCCCCGACACTCGCACCGCGGGTGCCACCAGCAAACGGTTAAAAGTAGGCAAAGAAGGGGAAAGGCCGCCGTGTCCCGCCGCTGTCACAGCGCGATAAGGGTAGCGGCGGGGCCGGGGCTCCCCGCAGGGCCGCGGGCCGAAGGGCCTGACCCCGCCGGGCCCGGTGAGCGAAGGCCAGCGGCCCGAGCGCGGTTACCTCTGCGGGCGGAGGGCAGCGTAGAGCCGAACAGGCGGGCAGCGGCAGCGCAGCTGTGGCAGGCGGACATGGTGCAGCGGCCGCGGGCCCGGCCGGCTCCCCCCGCCGCCGACAAGGCCTCACTGGCGGCGGTCTGGCCCCGCCCGCCCCGGTAACGCCCCCGTGACGGCACCATGCGTCACTGCGGGACTGCAGATCCCAGCAAGCATCGCGCCGCACCGCGCCCCATGTGAACCACCCATCACCACGCGGGGCTTCATGGGAAGTGTAGTCCCAGCAGTGAATGGTTGCGTGTGCTTCGCGCGGCATTGTGGGAAATGTAGTCTGTGACTTGTGGCGCCCCCCAGACTCCTTCGGGCTACCCAGGGTACACCGTCCAGGTGTGTGTATTCCCGGTGATCCCGCCCTTTAATTCTTCCTTTAATTCCTCTTTCCGAATACGACATGAGACGAATACTTCCCTTTGATCACGGACTTTTTTTTTTTTTTAATTTAAAAAAGCCTTTCATGAAAAGATCAGGCTGAGACAGGAGAAGAAAAGCTTCACGCAAACTGAAGCGATTTTGGGAGCGAATAGAAAATGATGCCCCGTGTCGTGGGGTGATCATCAAGCAGGGAAGTGCACCGCATGAACATATATTACCTAATGAAGTGTATCCTTTAGGATGTCTTATAGAGAACGCACCTGTAACTGCAGGTAACTATAGGTCTGTTTCTTTCACCTCACCTTCAACTCCTATTTACAACATACCAATTAAACAGGGCTAATTGACTCCACCTTCATTAGAGGAATGACTCAGTATCACCTGTCGCTCTCCTTAATTAACCTGAGCTGCCCCGCAGCGAAAAAAGTTGCCTGAGAAACTGCGGCCCATCCCTTGAAGTGCTCGAGGCCAGGTTAGACGGGGCTTGGAGGAAGCTGGTCTAGTAGACGGTGTCCCTGACCATGGAACTTTAAAACGAACATGGAACAAAACGAACTTTAAAAATTGCTTTCCAACGCAAATTTTTCCGTGAATTAACACAGGGGGCAGGCGATTTCCGCCTCGGTAGCGATGGCGCCCGCAGCGCTCACTTCCGCCTCGGTAGAGATGGAGTCGGAGCGGTTTGCGCCCCGCCCACGCCCCACCAAGGGTCACGTGGGCTGCGCGGGCGCAGCACCCGGAAGCGGCGGCCAGCGGGTGCCCCCGGCTGGGCGCGTGAGGCGGGGGGAGGAGGCGGGAGAGCGGTGGCGGCTCTGGTGCTCCTGGTCCTGCTCCTCGTCCCCGGGCCCTGCCAGCCGGTGAGCGCCCGACAGTGATGGGGAATGCGAGGGTCGTCGCTGTGGAGATGGGCCTGCCCCTATTCTCAGCGCCCCGCACCGTGGAGGGAGCTCTGAGGGGCCGGGTGGGCGCTGAGGCGAGCCGAGTGGTCTCTGCTCCTTCGGGACAGTGCCATCCCTGGAAAGGCTGCGCCGGAGGAGTCGGGGGACTGTGCGGGGCCGGGGATGTCTTTTGGGCTCTAGAGCGGGGTCGTTGCGACCCTTGAGGGAGGGAAGGGAGAGGGTTGGGACGCGGCCCCGCAGGGAGCCCAGAGCCCCGCCCCGGGGCTCCCTTTGCTGGGGGCCTCTCAGGGGAAGGGGCTGCCTCCGCTTGTGCTACAGAGGGGAAAGTCTGAGCTCAGGGTGCTGCGTTGGCATTTGGTCCCTTCTCCCTGCAAAGCTGTGGAGCCAAATGTGGTTGAGGAGGGGGATGGAGCAGGGGCTGGGGCAGTGGGCAGCGTGGAGCTGGGTTGGTGGGAGCAGCGCTGGGAGACAGGAGAAGCTGCTGCTGCCATATCCCAGTTATCCATAAATCTTCTTGCTCATTGTCTTTTAAAATCAATAATGAATGGAATATGTAATTAGTATAGTGGAATAACTCACAAAGAAAATATTACCAAGTGCTCTGAGCACATCCGTAGGTAATTCTTCCAGAGGAATTACTTTTAAAAGGTTAAAGTTCTTCCCGTTGTTTGGTTTTACTGAAAATGACACTTGGCTGTTTAGAGGCTGATTGTGACCAGCATCAGGCTCTTTGTGGTTTGACTTACCTTCAGTAGCTGAATCCCTATTTGTGTTCATGGTTCAACTTCTCTGTGGCTGGAAAGCACATGTAGTTGTTGTTAATATGAGTATTTATGTGTACAAATTCAATGCTGCATTTCTGTGCAATGGAGGAAAAAAACCCCATTTCAGTGAAAGGACACTCTCTAATCCAAGAGAAGTTTCCTCTTGGCTGGAAAGAAAGGCAGTCCTTAGGGCTGGTGATCACAGATCTTCCTTTAGAAGAAAGCTGGTGGAAATCAGCCCAGGTGTTAGTAGCCAATGGCTCACTTCCGTGAGTGGTGACAGGTGAACTGGGAAGTTCAAAATTTGGGTTTCAGATGGACTCTAAACCTGCTCAGTACCAGACAAGGTACGGGGACTGAACAAAGTCCTCTTGCATTGTACCCTTTCCTTACCTACTGTAATCACACAGCTCTGTGTTCCCAGACCACAACAATTAGCTTAAGGGTGCTGAAAGACTGAGGTGGCAGAAGCAGCGAGGTGATCACAGTGGGAAGAGGTTGCTAACCCTTTCTGGCAACCAGAGTGAACAGCAGGAAAAATCTCCATTTCTGGCGCCTCTGTGTCCGTGTGAGGCCTTCACCGTGACTTCTGCTTCTTGGTCCTGCCAGAGCAGCAGTCCAAGATAATGTGTGTTTTAAGGCATTTCCTGTAATTGGTCTGCCACAATTTTTCACACTGTCATTTGCTGAAGAGCTTTTAGAAAGCCATTGATGTGTGGTTATGGAAAGGAATTAGTCTCAACTGCGGTTTCCTTGCTCCAATGACTGCTGTCCCCCAGTCCAGGAAAGCATCTTTGTATTTGTTCTGCTTTGCAGGTTGTTGGAATAGATATTTTTTACTTTTGTTGTAATTTTACTTGCTGCCAGACTTTGATAGAGAGCAGAATAGTTAGTGCAAGCACCCAAGTGAAACCACACAAATTTGAGCCAACAGCCACACAGCTGAACATCCCACCTCAAACCTTTTTACATGAGAGGTGTAGCTCTGTGGAAGGTGTGTGTTTGTCATGCAATTTAGAAAGTACTTTCCCTTTTAAAATTCATATTTTCTGCACTTGGAAGATGGCAAAAAAAGACTGAAAGATGAGGAAATTGTAACTAACAGTTAATCCAGCTGTAACCCTGTAAACTGGTTAAGCCACCCACCGGCAGCTCTCCTGCAGGGACAAATGAATTGAAGTGACTCACAGAACACAACGAGGTCTTATTTTATGAAGAATTAAGATACAAAACCTATTGATTGAGACTTGGCAACTGTTAAGTAACAAGAGTAAAAGTTTCTTTGTTTTTCTATGCTCAGTGCAATGTGTGAATGCATGAAAATAATCTCCCAATGCAGCTGGATTTCAGGGTGAAGCTATTGAGTCTGCAAACTTCAGAAGTGTTTGATGCCATTTGCTGTATAAATGGAAGCTAATGGTCTCTTGCTGCTTTAAAAAAAAAAAAGTTAAATCTTGGAGTTACCTCAGTGTTTATTACTAATTAATGGAGTATTATAAGATACTCATTATGTATGCTTGGGCATTCCGGCTGGGGAGTGAATTAGTGACATTCCTCAATGTGTGTGAACTCAACTCTGAATCAATTTGTCCTGTATTAATTGGTGTGCTTCAAGGATTTCTTCATTGGTAACTCCTGACAAGAGTCTGCTTCTGTGTGGATAGAATTAAAACTTCAAGGATTTTCTGTAAATTAAGTCTTGGATCAGGTGATGTTCCTGATGTGCTTTGGGACTTGTTTGGGTCAGTAATAATAAAATGAAAAAGTGTGACCTGAATACTGAGTAGGTTAATGAAATAACATCTATGGTGTGAACTCCTGAGTGAATTGTATGAATATTTATTAGCTATAAACTTGGAGTGCCTTATCAATTTAAACCAAACCAAGAACATGCTTTAGGTTACAGCCTGCTACACAATTGACTTTCTCTGCAGCTATCACAATGGAATTCTGCTACAGAAGCATCATCATTTCATAATTAGGTTGATGCAGTAAGGCAGTCAGGTGTCTGCCTCTCGGGAGAATAATTGCATGGTTTGATGAAAACTGAGCAAAAGTGAACTTGGTGTGAGTCAAAGGTAGTACCATCCACTGATAAGAGCAAATCACCCTGTACTGCTTTATTTACATGGCACAGCTTTCGAGAGCTGCCCACGGTGAAACTGGTATTGATTTCTCATTCTCTCTCTTTTTCAGGCTGACCCAAAGTGAGTTTTTTCTAAACATCATGGGAGAGATTAAAGTCTCTCCTGACTATAACTGGTTCAGAAGCACAGTTCCTCTTAAAAAGGTATGTACATCTTGTGAGTGAAATATCTCCTCCTGTTTCTTTAGGGGAAGAGACTAAGTGTGGTTAATGCAGAGCAGTTGTGGCTATGCTCCTGACCTGCTTTATCTCCTGAACCATTGTCCCACGTGTTATGTGAGTGCATGAAAGCACACCATTCATCTTCATGTGCTTCTTGGAGGTTGCTTCTGCCTGCGGTGGGGAGCAGAGACTAGCAGCTGTGAACTAGCCATCCTGGTGCCAGCCATGCTTGAGGAGGGGGCTCCAAGGGAGTGGTGTGTTCTGGGCATCATGTGTGTGGCTTCTCAGAGCTGCCTGTGTGCACTGGACTGAGCTGCCAGAGCCACCTCCACTGTTCCTGCCCATTGTCCTCAGGTCAAAGCAATGTCCAAAGGCAGCAGACTGCAGACAAACTTCCCAGCAGACAGGCTGCACGCAGGATCCTGAGAGTGTAAATATCCTTAACCATGGTGGAAAAACTCAGACAGTTTTCTTCTGCTTAATCACACTGTCTAACCACTTTCTCTTCTTGCTTGGATTTCCCCACTTCCTTTCACTGAGCCACAGGAGAATGAAGTGTGCAGGGCTCCAGCCTGTGCTCTCTATGTGCCAAGTGGCAGAGGGCATGCAGTGCAGTAGTAGTATGTGACTCCTGACCCAGTAAAGGACTCATGTACCTTTTGCAGGTCAGGCTTGCTGGGGCTGTGGTTACAGAGTGACCTGCAGCAGCCCAGACTGCTGCCAGACAGGCCTGTCTTTACACACTGCTGCTACAAGCACAGTCACTGCTGTGGCTGCACAGGCTGAGCAGTCGGTGTCCTGTCTAGCCTGGGGTGTGTTATAGTTTGGTTTTGGGCTAAGCTGACTTTGGCGTGGTTCCCTTATCTGGATAACTTTATGGGCTGCAGAAACACCTTTAGGGAAGAGCTGTAGGGTTCTCATTAATTTTTGCCAGTTTGTGTCTTCTGTAGCTAAGAAAGGTGCATTGCTGTTGACTCCACGTGCTCTGTTGAGGCTCTGGCTGTCCATCTGCTAGGTCTATTTGTGCCACACTGTTGCCTTCAGGCAGTGCCTCACTGGGTCACCAAAGCCAGGGGCCAGTATTTCTGCAGAAAGATATGTGGGTGCTCTGAGGCTCTGCTTTGTGGGATGCAAGGTGGTGAATGGAAGGAGCTGGAGGTTGTGGTTCCAAGGGAACATGGTGCTGCTGCAGCTCAGTGTCAGCAGCCACTGCCTTCAGCTGCTGCCAGTGCTCAGGGTTTCATAACTGGGGACATGTGCAAATTGAAGCTGATGGTGACCTGGTGACCTTCAGACTTGTTTTCGCCTTACCCTCTTGAGTGCTTCTGTCTGCTCAAAAGGCAAATGATGCCACAGTGTTGAATGGGGGGTATGAAGAAGGTAGAAATAAACAAAGTCCTGGTTATTGGAGAGAGAATTTTAAAAAAAAGCCCAATTTGAAAATGTAATTAATCTCTGAAGCAGTCTTTGAGAATACATTTGCCTGCACTTTCCCCCCAGAAGTGCAAAGCATGTGCAGTACAGAGGAAGGAATGACCAGCCTTGGTGCTGCAGTCAGGTCAACCTAAGGAAGCGGAGCCAGAGCAGTTTGTTTGAGAATGTGCTGAGATGTTTCTCCTGACAGGCACAGGAAATGCACAGCTCCATCCTCCTTCCTGTTCTGGTCAGATATAGGAAATACAGCACAGAATATAACATTTTTTAACCGAGTCTCCTGCTTTGCCTGTGTGCCTCCATTTGCATATACCACTCGCTGTCTTATCTGAATCCTTCCTCAAAATTTTCATCAAGGGACACCCTGGCCCTGCTAAAAAGTTCTGCTCTTTGTTTTGAGACAGTGCAGATTTTACTTTTTATGTGAACTGTAGCTGATCTTTGATTGATCAACCAGAAGAAGGTTGGTGACCTCCCAAGTCAGCAGTTAACCACACTGCTGCCTACACAGCTCAGGAGCTGGAGTTAAACTGTCCAGCATGTGGCTAGAAATCAACTAGAACAAGTCCTTAAACCATTGATTCACTGTCTGGGCTCAAGGAAAAGAAACCTTATCTCTCAGCCTCAGCTTTCTTGGCGTGAACTATCTTTGGTATTGTTATTTCAAAGAGTATGGTCTGTCTTGGGAAATACTCCTAAAGGTAAACTTGGTAATAGCCACCCTGAATGGATCCAACATTGCTGGTGGAATGACAGCTGAGAACAGCAAAGCCTGGAGCCCAGGGGTTATGTGCAAGGAGTTGTTTTGGTGGGGATTGGGAGGGCTTTTGTACAAGGTTTATGTTTAAATGGTTTCAGTGGTCTGGAAGCTCTGGTATGCAATCTGTCTTTTTTTTATAGAGACTCTAGAAAACAATGTTATCATGTGATTCCTCACATGCTCCCAGAGCCTGAAATACTGGCTTTATTAGGAGCAGATTTGTTAGTCAAGCAAATCTGATTTGTGATACACTGTTCTCCTCTGATTGCTGAGAAGCTTAACTGCTGGGTTGGAAAAGCAAATTGTGCTTGTATATTACCATTCAAAAAGCTATAAAATCTCGATACAGAGGAGATGATTTCTGGCTGCTTGACTCAGGCTTTCCCCAGAGGTTTGTGTTTGTTTATCTGGTACAAGATGCAGCTTCTGCTGGGTTGTGGAGTTGAAAGAACATCTGGAATATAGAAAGCAGTTTCTGATAGAACAGGCCCTGTCAAAACAAGTCAGGCTTTGGTGCTGCTAGAAAACAAGACCCAATTCTTGCACTTTTGAAGATATTAATTATGCTAGGACTTGTAGTACTGTATGAGGAGCTGCTCATAAAGCATAGCAAGCACCTCCTGTGTGAATAATCTCCCTCAGCCAGCTGTGTCCTGGGCAATCCAGATACTCCTGAGATGCTGCCAGATGATGGAAGCATTTTTCTTTCCAGGTCAGCCTTGCAGTGCTGCCCTGGGAGTTGTGTGTGTCTCTGCTTCTGGCAGGCACCTGTAAGTGTTTCAGATCATTAATTTGTGGTGATAGCTGCTTAATACTGCAGGCCTGCATGGATCCAGACTTGTAACATCTTTTGTCTGTGGGTGCAAGTATCAATGGTTGTTTAAAAAGCTGACCCTGGGGCAGTGCTGGCTCTTCTAGCCTCCAGCTGCTGCTCTTGGTACCTGGAACTGACTTTCTGGGTCTCTCCTGAGCATGGTGGCTCCTTTCCTGAGGTGCAATTCATTATCCAGCTTATGTCAGGATGCACAAAATATTCTGTCTGATGGTGCATGGCCACAATTCTGTTACAGCTGTAACCACACTGTCATTCCAGTTAGAAAACAGCCTGAAAGCTGTTGTGAAGAAGAGTAAAACAAGGTTTTGAGTATTACAATGTTTACTAGATGTTGGAAATTTCTAGAAGCGATCCTGGAAGGTGGCTCAAGAACCTCACTTGTCTTGTGTTTCGTCTCCCCTCTGTGCCTCTCTTTCCAGATAATAGTAGATGATGACGACAGTAAAGTCTGGTCACTGTATGATGCAGGACCAAGGAGCATTCGCTGCCCACTCATATTTCTCCCTCCTGTGAGTGGAACTGCAGATGTGTTTTTCCAGCAAATTCTGGCACTGACTGGATGGGGCTACAGAGTTATTGCTGTGAGTATTCTATGTCTATGTCAAAGGTGGTGTACTTGTGCTTGTTGCTCTCATTAGAGGTTGGATAATGAACTTCTCGGTTTTGACTTAGGGAATCCACCAAGAAACTTCATGCTAAGTTGCACTACAGAGAAGTTAGCACATGGATCCAGGGTGGAATCTGCTATATGTCCACAGCAGCATTTATGCAAAACCTTGTGCATGCACAGTGTTAACTTCTCAGCCTACTTTTCCCCTTGTGTGTCCTGGACACAAGTACTTTTTGCCTCCAGCTGCATCCTTGTTAGCCCTGAGGCAAAGACACGAGTTAGTTCAAGGTTTCCATGTTTTCCTTAGGGATGGTGGTTCTTAGCCTATATAACAGCTGCACATGCTATGTCACTCATTAAATCCTACCAGCCTGCTCTTCTGGAGCTTCTCAGCTCCTGAGCTGATCTGATGTGGTTGATTTGTCCAATTCATTAAACAGCCTGGCTTTAGGAGTACTCCTGTCTCTGGCAGCAGTTAATGATTTCTGTATGTTACATGCTTCCAAAATCGCTGAAGAACCATTCCAGCCCCCCCTCACCCTGATCCCAGAGTGAGGCAATGCTGCACTTTCCCCAGCAAACTTCTCTGGGGCACTTTGTGTGTTTTAGTGTAACTGAGGGGGAGGTGTTTGCATCCTTGGGTTCTGAGGACCTTGAAGAGGAACTTAACTATACCTGTTGATGTCTTGAAACTGTTAATGTGAGCACTGATACAACTTTGAAGCAGATTGATCTCAGCCAGTTTTTTTAACTTTGTATTATTTTAGTTGCAGTATCCAGTGTACTGGGATCACCTGGAGTTCTGTGATGGATTCAGGAAACTCTTAGACCATCTTCAGCTAGATAAAGTGAGTGCTCAGAGAGGGGGAAGTGGATGAATCATTGCAATAAAAACCTGATGTTTGAAAGAGTCTCATTTAAGAGCCAGTGTAAAAAGTAGGATACAAAAATGCAGCCTATAAATAAAGAGGCTGTGTTGCAATGTCACATTTGAAACTGGTTTATTTTTGAAGGTGAATGCCCTTGGGAATTGTCATACTTGGCCTAATTCAGCTGCTATTCCAGGCCTATTCAATTGTATGGGTTAACTTCAGTTTTTTGTGAGATGCTGTGGAAGTTATCCTTTCTAACTCACATAGTACAGAACACCACAGTCGAGTCTCTTGGACTGGAATAGCTACGGAGAACAAAGTGAAATGTTTGAGTTTTTTCTTAAGCTCGATGAACACAAAGAAATTTGCACTATGAATCTGTGGGAAACATTTCCTTCTGTTAGTATTTATCACATTTATATTGCACATAAAACCAGGAGATGAATGGAACAGTGATTCTTTCAAAAAATGGGTTATGAGGACAAGGTAACTTGAATGACCTATTTTTGTAATGAAGTACTGTGCTCAGAGGTCACATTTCATCATCTGTTTTGTTTTGGTTTTTTTTTTTCCCTTGCATTAGGTTCACCTTTTTGGAGCTTCTCTGGGAGGCTTTCTGGCTCAAAAGTTTGCTGAATACACACACAAATCTCCCAGAGTTCAATCTCTGATCTTGTGTAATGCCTTTAGTGACACTTCTATTTTCAATCAGACGTGGACAGCAAACAGGTAAAGAAGACTGAGACAAGCAAGCAGACTCATGGCATTAATTCTTTTGCAATGAAATGTCACAGTGATTAGTTGGATATATGTCTAACCTGATTACCGCCTGGGGGAGGGAGGTGTGGGATGGAATACTTGAGACTTTTAAAGGCACACCACAAGGTAAATGGAAATGTTAACAATTAAGAGTGTGGAATTAGACAAATTGTTCTGTGATCCTCTGTGAATGTGTGGTCAGATGTAAGAACTCTGCCTGTTATCAAACAAAACCATTTAGAGCAAGAAGAGTGTTGTTCACCGTGTTTAAAATACACTCTTGCCATGTTAAACTAAAAGCTGCTCAGAGCAGTTCAAGCATCAAGCTGCCAGGTTTTCCATCTTTGTGCTTTTGAAGCTTCTTCAAGGATTTCATCTGAGGTTAAAGCACAAAGTCTGTGCAAGGAAAGGGAGCATTTACAACACAGCGTCTTGATGTTGAGTCCTCAGTGTTTGAAGATATTGTTACATCTTATTTCTGTTTTAGCTTTTGGCTAATGCCTGCTTTTATGCTGAAAAAAATTGTCCTTGGGAATTTTGCATCTGGTCCTCTAGATCCTGAAATGGCCGATGGGATTGATTTCATGGTGGACAGGGTAGGTAGCTGTGTGCTGTAATGGTTGTGGTGTCACTGTAGATTTACTGAGTGGGAGGTTGTAGATGTTTCTGCTGCTTTCTTCATTCACTGACCCAGGAGGGAGGAATGAGAAGTAGCTCTTCAGCAGGTGTTCACTGTCACAGCCCCAGCAGTTTAACTGATGCACTGATCCTCTACCTTAGTTCTGTTTATTTGTGTAGATCAAGAGAGGGAGTTAAGGAACTGAGGTGGAAGAGAAGAAAGTGCTGGGATAGATCTATAGGCTATGCTCTGGGGGCAGGAACAGCAAATGGAATGTGGTTTAAACATTCATCTCATGCAGAGTAATACTAAATTGGAATTATAACTTCATCCCTTTGAAACCATCTTCTCTTTGGCTGTATTGTTAGTATTGCATTAACTTCCTGCAGTGAAATATGTTGTTAATTGGTGTTTCTCCCTACTGCAAGCTGGAGAGCCTGGGCCAGAGCGAGCTGGCCTCAAGACTCACCCTCAACTGCCAGAACTCCTATGTAGAACCTCACAAAATCCGAGACATCCCTGTAACCATTATGGATGTAAGTGAATCTTAATTTTTTAATTACACAGTATTTCCTTCCCTTGGCAGGTAGGGCCATGATATTCAGTTAGCAACTCAGCAAGCATTTGCAGCATGTACCTTCCTATTTAGGGAAGCCTTCTACTGGCTGGGCAGCGCTGTGCCTCTTCAGTGCTGCATTGTGAATTGGATATTGCCATACATTTCAGTATCACAGTGTTGGCTTTCTAGCTGCCGATGCCCAGGTTTGCTTGTCTGTTTCATTCCACAAAGAAGCTGAGGGTCTCTTCTAGAAGCAGCATGCAACCAGTCTGTAACAACAAAATCTGAGGTTCAGAACTCACCGCTGGCACTTGTTCCGTAGGTGTTCGACCAAAGCGCGCTTTCGACAGAAGCAAAAGAAGAAATGTATAAGCTTTACCCTAATGCCAGAAGAGCTCACCTCAAAACAGGAGGCAACTTCCCCTACCTCTGCAGGAGTGCTGAGGTCAACCTGTACATTCAAGTGAGTTCCTGAATTCAATTAGCCACAACAGCAGAAGGAAGCTCCTGTTCTGAGCTTGCTTTAGTTTCTTAACTTCCCTGAGTCTGTGTGCTCTCTGCTGCTGATACCAAAGGGCAGGGCTGGGAGCAGCTGTGTCCATGCTGGGCCAGCTTTAGGGGTTTCTGTCTCTGAACTCCTGTACTCCAGAGCCATGGTTTTACCCTCACAGAAGTTATTCAGAGGGACTGTTTCTCTTTTACTGAAACACTGTGCTCCTACACCTGTTTCCATGTTATTTCCCATGTCCAACAGATCCATTTGCTGCAGTTCCACGGTACCCGCTACGCAGCCATTGATCCCTCCATGGTCAGTGCAGAAGAGCTGGAAGTCCAAAAGATCAGCCTTCACACCAGCAACGAGCAAGAAGGGCAGTAGGCTTGGGAGTGCCAGTGAAACAGAGGCATTGGTTTGGTGGTCTTCCTGTGTACAGTCAATTGTTCCCACTCTGCCTTTTCCCTTGTGTTAGCCGATTATCACTGTGTGATTCCAACAGGATCAGCAGTTGGTGAACTACCCGTGGACAGCAACCTCCAGCAGTGTAATGGGATAGATCTGTTTAATTTTTAGTCTTTGGATTCAAGGAAGCATCTTCGGAGACTACACTTTTAAAAATAAAGACATTTTTTCTACCAAAGTCTTCACTATATCATGTTCTTAAGCAGAACGGTATTTCTTTTTATATTTTTCACTTGGCTGTATATATTACCACATGCAGATGGTGTACTTAAAAGCTGACATATATTTTTGTTGAATATTTGATTTAAAAGATGTTTAAGTGTCAATGTTACCATCACTTATTTGCTTCGTACCTTGTGTTGTAAGTTAGTTTGTTTCTATTTGAAATAAAGCATTTGAATTTTTAACTTTCTTGCTGCTTAAAAATGGTTTTCAATAAAACCTCACTTTCAGCAAGTGTCTCTTGTTTTGACTCCAAGAAAACAGCTGAGCTCACTGCAGTCCTGGTTTGCCTCTACAGCCATCTCTGGAAATGAAGAAAACCACCACCACCACCACCTGCTTGAATTCCTCTCAAGCTTTAACTATAAGGTTGTACTGGTTTAGCTCTAAGTAAGAATGCTGTAGTGTTTTTTTGATGACAAGATATAACTTACAACTTTTAAGGGTAAAATCTAGATTTATTGAAATACATTCTTTTCCCCTTGAGATGCTGTAAATAAATATGAAGGATTACATGACAAATTGGTATGTAAAGAAATTATGTCTGTCAGAGTCTGTGTAGATAACTACTCTCTTGAAAAGATGGTTTGAAAAGGTTAGAGTCACCTATTTGATTTATAAACAGTACATGTTAATGTACATTTATAAATGGTATGTGTTAATGTTCTTCTCAAACTTTTTGTGAAGCTAAAGCTTCCAAAATGGCCAGTTTGTAGCTTTGATTTTGCTTAAGTCCTCTTATGGTAGGAATTTATGGACATGACTAAGACATGAGTGACAGACACCCCCCACAAATAAGGTAAGTAAAGAACATTCCTGAAAACAAAGGCTTTGCCCACATTAACTTAAAAAAATGACATTTAAAAATTTATATACAAAAATGTGCTGTAGACAAGTTACAGTAAAACTGTAATATTTCCTGATGCAGTATGACAAGTGAGGCTAACTCACCTAATTATCATTACAGTATCCAGACCACAGGAAATTGCTGATAAAGATCTCCCTTCTGTGTAGAGGCATTTTTGACCATGAGCATTTGTTTTACCCTTGGCATTTCCTGTCCAGAGGGAGGCAGCAGTGCCAGCTGTATGTGACAAGAAGCCCTTAGGTTGCATCTGCCTTCTCAGCAGCAGAGAAGTTTCTCCCGTGGCTGTGAGACCAGCTGAGGATGCTCCTGGTGTTACATTGCTGTGCACTTCTGTGGAGAGGTGGAGTCTGCGTTTGCTTTTTTCCGGATACTTTCTGTAAGAGAGAATGATCTGCTGCACAGAAATATAAAGCCATGGCAGGATGTGTTCATTTTTCAAACTTAAGACAAAGAGATGGCATGTAATGGAAGCAAGGGGGCAGGGCAGGTGCTTTCAGCTCGTGTGAATTGGCTTCACTGTAGTTTTCCTCTGTGTATGTTGTCTAAGCACAGAATTTGCTAAATTGATTCAAATAATGCTCAGTGGGCATTATTTGAAGGAAGACAAAAGTGTTACCTGCTAAATCTTTTCTCCCGATCCCCACCAGGCCTTCATACAGTCCCTTGATTGGATTTTCTCCTGCAGTGATCACACCGTGGAGCCAGATCAGCAACATTCTGTGGCCATGTTCCCTGTAGCTTTTCGTGCCTGGCAGGATCAAACCACAGGTGAAATTCTGCACTTGGAGTGCACAGCCCAGAGCAGATTCTGCACTGGTGGGTTTGCACACCCCTCCCTCCTCTTTGGATTTTACTAGGAGGCTATAAAGCATAGTTTTAATTCCCGGTTGGGATGTGATTGCTGGATTTGTGTGAAACTTAATGGAGTGGCTATTGTTGCACAACCTTTCACGGCAATACAGTTTCTACCTTCGGAGCACAGCTTGGCCCCTTGCTCACATCCAAACTAGAGAGTCCTTACAACAGCCTAACTAGAAGTGATCTGCTTCTGACCCTCAGACCCTGCTTCTGCTAAAGTATTTCTTAAATTCTAAAGAATTCACTGCCTTCTTGCTTGTTAAAAGTAAAAAGTAAAACCAGCAAGTTTATTCTGTTCTATAGAACAAGAATTGTAGCAAGTGTCTCATAAGGAGTGAGCAAAGAACCACTAATTCCCCTGTTTGCATGCTTTATTCCTAGACAAATTACAGTGTGTAGGTAATTCCACATTCAGTAGCACCAGAATTTTTAACCTCATCTTTTGGTTGCTTCAATTAAACCAATGGTTTTCTTCATGCTTTGCTCTTACTGCACCTCTATCTCCTAGAAACAAAGTCCAAATGAAGAAAGGAAAATACCCGGGACGTTTTTTTATACCTGTCCATTGTTGCTCAATGGCCCTAATGTGGTCATCTGTGAATTTCCAGTAATGTGCCAGCTTCTTCCATTCCCCAGGTTTGAGGTACTTAGTGGCTAATCTCCACATGACTGAGCGAATGTGCTGTGTTTCCAGCCGGTGATCCTGCTTAAAGGTCAAGTGCTTTGCCACCCACGAGCTGGAGTTGCTGTTCAGGTTCTCCTGAAAAGCCAGAACAGGGGGTTCAGTTGGGTGCTACAGCAGTGCCCTTGGTTCTGCAGCCTCCTCCATCCTCAGCTCTATGGTCCCTGTGAGTTACTTCTGGCACAGCTCATTTTTTAAATCTCTTTATTCTCATTTCACTCTGTGCTAATCAGGGTTAAAACTCCGTTAATGGCCACTTCACTGTGGAAACCCATGCAGATCACAATTTGCATTTCTACACTGCCTTTTATCTGGGGTTTGCTGCAGAATCATTTAATTAAATCTCCAGCTTCCCTGCAACATCAGCTTGTGTACATGCCAGGCTACAGAGAGGCTGAACGACATTCCCTAGGGCTGCATGGGATGCCAGTGCAAGGGCCTGATACTCCTGAAGCTGCATCTCAGCTGCAGGCACATGCCCTCTTTTCCTTCCTTTTCTTCCCCCTCTACAGCACCGGTATGGGAAGAGACCCAAAATCTTAAGAACATGCAAGGGATATGACATTTGGCTGTACTTTCAGGTCACTCTGCTCAGCTTGGTTTGGGCACAGGCTTAGGGTAGGCAGGGTTTCAGAGGAGAGACTGGGGCTAAAAAGCTGCACTTTGTGGGAGAAGTTGGTTGTATGACTCCAACAGGGGCTGTCTCCTTCGACTGCTGAAAAACTCTCAAAATCCCATTTGGTGACCTCAGGCCAAACATTTTCCTGCTCAGTCCTTCAGTTTCTCCTTCTGGGAAAAGAAACTAATTCTATTCCTTTGGGAGCAGCTGTTAAGTAATTTTTGGAAACCCCTATTCCCATCAGTGCAGCCTGGGATTTCTAACAACAGAGGCCTTTTTAAATAAGGAAAGCCTTAAGTAGATACTGTTGGCATGGTGAGGACTTCTGTTTCTCTTAAGGGGATGAAAATAGAGGTCAGGCTGTCACAGGATGTCACTGTATTTCTTTTCCTTTGACAGCTGGTATGTGGAGTCTCAATGGAAAGGAGAAAGCACAGGGGCTGTTGTGTAAGCTGCTCACCTTCTCCCATCTGTAAAATCGATCGGCTTTGATAATCATGTCTGCCAAGTTGATGTGATTGCCTCGGGCAGCGACATCCAGAGATGTTTTCCCTTGCTAAAATCAAGAAAGGGAAAATGAGCTGGAAAAGACTTTGCACCTGTGCATGCCCACACTCACCCAGCATCTGCAGCAGCAGGCACATGGACTATTGCATAACGCACCCAGCCAGGACCTACTCTCCACCTGTGAACACCTCACATGTGAACTGGTGTCAAGCTCCTGCATTCAAGGCATGGGGAGTGGTTTTCCAGGCTCTTCAACATCTCCTCTGTTGCTACAAGGGATCTGCCTGTTTTGCAGGAGCCACTGGAAAAGCTTCCAAAGTGGGAAAGCTTCCTGCAACCCACCAACATGAGAGCAGCCATCAGAGGACCAGATCAGCTCTGCAATCCAAGGTATTTTATAGCCTTTTGCACAGCAGGTTTGCTGACAAATGAAACCATAGTGATTTATACAACCTCATTAACTTTATAGGCTCCAGATACAAATGATTAGAAATGGTCTCCAAGGAGAAGCACAGGCTGATGGGACTACGAAAACGTGCCTGTGCTCCTTTCACGAATATGATTTTGGATTGGGCAGGGGGAGATTTGTATTTCTATCTAAAATCAGAAGGCAGAAAAGAACGAGATTTGAAAGTTCCATGAAGGAAAGCAAGCTAGCCCAGGCACCAGGCATACCAGGAAGAACAGTTCTAGCCTCAGATGTGAGCAGAAACTCAGCTGGATACAGAAAAGTGTGAATGTGTCCCCTGTGCTGAATGTCACTGCAGTTCCACAGAGCGCTGGGAACTGGCAAACACTATTTTAATCTCTGCCCAAGGCCCTCCAGCATTTTCTGGACACATACTACATTTTCAGGCCACTTGCAATTTGTTCTGTTGATTTTATTGGATGGCAAAAGCCCCAGAATCATGCCAGATCTATACCAAACAGATCCTTTCAACCTATTAGAACATGTGTGCTGTAATTTTTGAGGCATATTATTCATCATTATTTGAGGAAATCTTTGATATTACTGTTCATGATAGTACAAGCAGAAGGAATTAGAACAACTTTGAGAAGGAAAGCATTGTTCATTGTGTGAACTGTTTTCTACCTGTCCAAGAACCAGTCACTTCTTTCCTGGAAAACACATCATAATAACCTACTCAGCCGTGTTTTAAGGCCTTATCCCTGGAAATACCCAGATTTTAATATTCCCAGCCTTCCTTGAAAATTATAAAAATTATTAAAACCACTGTCAGAGATTATCTATGTATATTTTCCCTCCGTAGTCCCACAGAATTTGTTTCACTCATGGAGACCTTTACCTTGTCTGTTAGCTTCAGATTAACTCCTGCAATGAGAATCATCTCAGCAATATCCTGCCTGCCGTGCTCTGCAGCAATGTGGAGTGAGGTCTGCTGCCTCTGCAGAAGGAAGGAGAAAGGATTACACTTCAGAAAAGGCCAAGTGTGAGGCTGGAAGGACAGAACACTACCAGAAGGAACCTTGGGACTGTTTAATGGAAGCTGGTAAAATCAAACAAAAAATTTATCAATTTTATGGTGTCATCAGGAGAGAACATAGCTACAAGTATGAAGATTAACCAAAATAAGCTACATAAAACTCCTCATTCAGAAAATTACAATTTGTGAGACAACCAGCTATCTCCAGCTTGCCTCCTATTCTCAGCCCTCCAAACATTTTGCAGAGTATCTTCCAGCTTGAAATTTCTCCTACCTGTTTCCAGCAAGGAAGAGAGAGCCTGACTATGCAATGTTGCAGGGGACACAGCACGGCTCTCATGTTGAATGCCATCAAGCGATTACCTCACTGAAACACTCAGAATTGGTTCACAGGTTTCACATTTCCTAAGCTGCACTTCCAGGTTCTCCACATTTTAAAGCACTCCTCTTTAATCCTGTCCCCAAGGTGATAAAATCCCCCATGAAACTGGTTCACATTTCAAAGACAAAGAACAGGAGCTGAAGTCTTACATTATCTGGAATGTCAAGGTCACACTCTGCACTGATGAAGAGTTTCACCACGGCTGGAAAGTTCTGGAGGACTGCAATGTGCATTGCTGATGCATTTTGCTGTGGAAAGAAGATCCTGCACTTAGGAAGAGCTTAGCTCACAGCACTGAAAGGACATGCTGTGCCCAGCACGTCCTATTCTATCACAGCTGCCAGTCTGCACTGAGGGATGACAGGGATACTGCAGCACTAGTCCTTCCACAGTTGCTTTGTGCTCTTGAGCAGCTCCACAAACTGGTTTTACGTTTTTGTTAGCGATGAGAGCATAGAGAGGGACTCACATGATTGAGAGCATCCGTGCGGATTCCTGCGTCCAGGAGGATCCTGGCTATCTCCTCATAGCCATGCAGTGCTGCGTAATGAAGGCAGTTCATCTTTTTCTGAGAGGCAAGTCAGAAGATGGGAGTGTTAGTCAGGGATTCACCCCAGAGGCTGCAGTTGTTACAGACTGTCCACAGAGAGCTCCCTGCTCCCACCTGCAAAGTCCTATGGCCCTGCACGGACAAATTCATGAGGATTGTCTCCAGCCAAACCAGTCCCAGGGAGCTTCACCTGCCTCTTCGTACAAAACCATGTTTATCTTCGTCTAAACTCCCTGTGCTATTCCTGAATGCAGGGCTCCACATGACCTCTCTCTATAATGGATGATGTGGGAAGCCACAAGTCTGGGCATAAATCCACAAAGTAGGGTTTGGGAATGGAATCACCTCCATGGAGCTAACCTGGGTTTGGGCATTGACATCAGCACCTGCTTCCACGAGCAGCTTCACACAGTGGCTGTGCCCCCCCTCAGCAGCCAGGTGCAGAGCCGTGAGTCCTTCCTGCACAAGGCAAGAAAGGACACAAGCAACATTTCTGTAGACAAGGCCAAAACAGAGCAGCGTAATGAATCAGAACTCTACCCCATCTTCTGAATCTATGACATGTTACAGTACCAGTTCTGAGGGCTAGGGATCTCCAGTTGATTGTTAGGAAAATAGAGGACACAATTATCTGCCGTGGCCATCCCAGAGTTCTGCTCTGTCCTGAGTGCCACTGGCCGTGGGCCACAAGACATTCATTGTGTTCACCATCTTTCCTCCCCTCCTGCCCATCAATAAACCAAAAAAGGATTTCACACAGACAGTGAGGACAAATCAATTTTCCTGGAATGGCCCGGAGACAGAACTGGAAACCTGTGACCCTCAATCACCAGTTCTCCCTTCTGAAGGTTGCAGCTCATTTCATTACAAGAAAACAGAAGCAAGCAGAATTCCTAAGTGATTTAATCTAGTTTTATTATTGCTCTTTGCACAAAGGGCAGCCCATTTGGGGGTAGACAAATGTACCAGTTACCACAGAAGGTGGCTCCCCCTTTCCTTCAGATCTTAATCACAATCAAATACACTTTTCAAAGACAGTAACCAAATAAGACTAAAAAAAGTGCTGATAAACTTAATTGGGAGCCTGCCCTGGAATAAATAACAGTGATACTAAGCCAATATTTGCTATCTAAATCATTAACAGTGTTCCAGCCACATAATTTTCCAGACGGATCTGTCAAAAGAGAGATCTCAAACAGAAGGTCCATATGTTCAGTAACTAAGTCAATACTTTAAAGCGTGGTGAAGTTTAGTTTAAGACACACTCAATAACCATTTAGGCACTTGAATGTACAAGGGTCAGGGAGAGAAATGGAGATTAAATGGAGTGATAAGGTAGGCAGGCAGATACAGCAGGAAGAGAAGGCAACACTTTAAAGCTGGAAATTGGTCCGAGATGGATGTCGCCTTTCGCTGATACTCTGCAAGTCTGCCCTGCATTTACACACATAGGCTTTAGACAAAATCAGCTATTTTCTAGATCTTTCCAGTCACTACTGACTTTTCAACCTGATGACTGTGGCAGGAGAGTATTTCTAGGGAGGAAAAGGGCAAAACTGATGTGGTTTTGATTTAATTTAAATGTACTTACTGAGTTTTTTTCATCAAGGTCCACTCCGACATCTATAATCTTCTCCAGCACAGAGAGGTGTCCATTTTTAGCAGCTAAATGCAATGCAGTATTTTCTTCCTGAAAGGAAACATTATTTTATAAATATATGTCTCACAGGACTGAGTGTTCATACACCACAACCTTGCACAGAGTATATCCAGTGTGGCTGAAAAGGAAGTTATAACCAGTAGCACAAATCTGAAGCCATCTTCCTACAGTTGCAGCGAGGGAAGAACCCAGCTACCTTAAACTGGAACATAGTCCACCAGCCTTGCTGTGTGTACTGCCTGAAAAGTCCTGGAGAAAAATCATGAACTGAGCAAGCAAATGGCTTGAAGTGGATAGGCAAGAAAAGCCCTGACATATCACAGCCACAGTTACAACAGTAGACAACTTCCTGCATGAGCCTTATTTGGTATCCTGTTCCCTGGTTTTCACATCCCCTAATCCTTGGACTTCACCTCCCTTCACGTGGTTTTGTGCCCGTACCTTGTCTTTGGCACTGTGAGAACAGCCCAGACGAATGAGGAACTCCAGCACCCCCAGCTGCCCGTACTCTGCGGCCAGGTGAAACGCTGTCCTGTTCGTCTTTGAAAAGAAACAGAGACACACAGTCCAAAGAGCCCAGAGAGCAGAGCCAGAATCCCATCATTCCTAAACTCACTCTGCAGGAAGACTTCTGGGAGTAGTGTCTGACTCTGATTCTCTTCCCAAGACCAAGGGCAACATTTCTGCTAAACTCAGCAAAGCAAGACCAGACCTCATGAAACAAAGCCATGAAGAGTCTTCCTACCTTGTCTGTCTCATCCACACACACATCCTCCAAGTCCTCCATGATGAACTCCGTGACCTGGACGTGCCCCCTCTGAGCTGCGCAGTGGAGCAAGCTCCTGCCATTCTGGAGAGGATAAAAGGACTGTTCATATAACAAGTCCAAGACTCTGGGGCAGTCAGTCTCTTTGACGACCCGTTCCAGTTAGCAAAGACCCATTTCATCCCTCCCTGCACCTCTAGGGCTAAACTTCCTTGTGCTGCAGACAAGAAGTCAGGACTGAAATATTAATGCTCCTCTTCCCAGCCAAGGTCTGTTTTAGAATACATGGACTGCTGTTTACTGAATCCATTTCCCATTTCTGTAACACCTTCCCCATCAGCATGGAACAAACGTGAGGTGAGGAAGCTGTGTGCCTCTCTAGAACTCAAATTATTGCACCTGTTTTGGGGATAAGTCAGAGTGCAGACAGCAGTCCCCAAAGTAGATGCTGTCACACTCGACTGAGCTCACAGGTATGCCTTTCTCTGTCCCCCATCACTGTCTAGAGCCAAGTGATGGATCCACATGGGGAGACTCTCACCCTATTGACATGGTTAATCTTGGCCCCAGCATTGACGAGGATCTGCAGGACTCGGAGGTGGCCAAACCAGGCAGACAAGAGAAGGGCATTCATTCCAAACTGGGCAAAAAAGAAGAGAGATACTTACAGTTAAACTGCAGCCACCACCATCCCCGCCCTGGAGGGAAGCTGTCCCCTTAGCTTAACAAAGTTTCTCAAATCTATTTGTTTCTCACTGGTATATTTTTTAGCTGCACTTTCTCCAAGTATCATTAATCCTATCACAGATATTCACAGCAGCTGAGCAGACACCCTCCTCTTGGCAGCTACTACATACTTAACGGTGTGTATTAGCCTGGCTGTATGGGGGAGAGAAAACTTGTTGGCTGTCATTGTCATCCCACAAGCCCCATCAACACAGCCAGAAGAAGCCAAGCATCCCCATGCTCTACGCAAAACTTCACAGATTCTACCAGCCTATTCCAAGTCACTGTACATGAAAGGAAAAGGCCAAAATACAGAGCACAGATGCGTGCAAACAAGGCTTACTCCAGCCCCTTGCTCAGCAGGTGCAGTGTGTCACCCTGTACCACCCACCCGGGGCTAAGGTGCAGTCTGTAACTGCTGGCCTAGCACCCAGTTCCCGGCGCTGCCCCAACACTGAACACATCTGCAGTGCATGCAAGGGAGAGTCGCCTTTGTACACTGTCTTCATCATCCACAGGGACATCGTGATCCAGGAGCAGTCGCACAGCATCCACGTTCCCTGCTCCCGCAGCCCAGTGCAGGGCAGTCCGGTCCATCTGGAAGGGAAGGACAGAGACAGGGAAGGCTGATGCATGTAAAGTGTGTGTATCCACCAGCCTTTCTGAAGGCCAAAGTATCTTTGGCCATCTACGGAGCCAGAATTTGTCACACTGTGCAGAGTTTTCCTTGGACACAGCCCTGGTTTTCTTTGGACACAGCCCTCTGTCTCTGCTGTCCTGTCAGGAAGACACCTTCTACTGGTAGTCACCTTCTACTCAGGAACTGCAGTTCTGGACTATAATGGCAGCACAGAGTGAAGAACACTGCTGACCATAAATGGAAAAACTGAAACACTAGGGATGGGTGCAAACCTGTATTTCCATCAACCTACTAGTCAACAAGGAAAGACCTGCACGAGAAACAGAGTTGGTCTGACAGCCTTGCTGTACAGCGATAGTAAAATCAAAGCCTTTAAGCCTTTCATGGCAAGGAAATATATCTGGCACTTGCAGCTTTCCAGAGTGGCCAGGATGATAACACTGGGGGTTTCAGTGTGTTGTGAAAACTGCTTGGTTGCCACAGGCCCTATTTGGCACTGGGTACTGTATTTTAAAGCTTGAAAAATTAAGCAGTTAATGAGAAGAGCAGTCTTAAAGAGTTGCAGTTCTGAAGCATGCCTTCAGCACTTCCACAGCTTAGAGGTGGAAAAACCCAGGACTTACATTGTTTTTGGCTTTGATGTCAACTCCTCTCCTGATGAGTTCCTCCATCCTGGCTGTATCATTTCTCTTTGCTGCATCATGGAACTCCTTTTCTGACTGAAGCACTGCAGCAGAGCAGAAGAGTGAGCATTAAAACAGTGCTGGAAAGAAGCGTGGAGCAGCATGCCCCGACAAACCTCCCCTTCATCTCACCGGGCCCCGTGGCTTCAGGGAAGGATGACTGCAGAAAGATTCTTCCAGTAAGAATCCTAGCCTTACAGATGTCGGCATTTTTGCTGCATTTATCTTCTCCCACTGTTTCTCCTTGACTGACTACCCCTGTGCCACATCTGTGCTCTTCCAGTCCCACCCACTTCTCTTCTAATTCAGTGTCTTTCTCTGCATGGATTTGCTCCAGCTGCTAAACCTTTTGATCCATGAGGTCTATATCCTCTGGGCACCCTCTGAAGCTCACAGTCAGTCAGAAGGCTCTGAGAGATGACACAGACCCTTTCCTCCATCCTTCCACCTACATCCCACTGCTCTACAAGGAGGCCTTTACACATGGTCCCCCTCCAGGCAACCTGAACCAGCCAAGCAGCACAAAACTACCAGCCTGGCCTGTGATTAGTGTTGCATCTCTTAATAAACCATGGCAGATCTGCACATAATTCACCATGACTGGCAGTATTTGTCCTGCACAGTTAGGCACAATTTAAGAGTGTTTACTCTCCATGCAATGCCTTGCCCCAGCAATCTTCTCCTTGATCGAATAAATCTTCCTGCCAAGAAACAAGAGCAAGGCTGTGACTGCCACAGCCTGACAGGGAGGCTCTAAAGGCTTTTGGCAAGGCTGGTGTCAGTGCTTTTTGGACTCAGTCTCTGTCTTAGTGCTTTTGGGGAATTCTTTCAAGAAGTGCTTGAGTCAGACCCTTGGCCTGTCACATCCCACTGGAGAGCTGGCCCAGAGGCTCTGCTCTCTTCTACACTTCTACAGAGCTCAGGCTGAAGTTTGAGGAGCTCAACACAACTTCAGTTTGTTTCAACATATCAACTAGATACTAACAACATGTCATGCAAAAGGCATCAAAACATATTATTGTTCCCATTCCACCACACTGAAGGGGATAAACAGGAGACTTGCGGCCTAAATAGTACTATTAATCTCTTTAGAGGCCGCAGAAGAAAGGCATCCCTACTGTGGACTCTTAGAGCAACTGAGGCATAATCTCATCCTCCAGTTTCCATTCCCCTTGCCTTCAAACAAAAAAACTTTATCTCAAGAAAAACACAAATAACACAAATCTTAATGCTAGATAGGATCATTCAATAGTGTGTTTATCCACTTTACACCAGACATGGTCATCCGAGAGTGTGTATCCAAGAGTGCTGGACCTGCTGCTACAATGAAGGCAGTAGGATTTGGACACGGATTTCTGCAGAAACAGGATTTCCAGTACTGTATATTAAGACTCTGTTATCATCTGGTCAGGTGTGTTAACAGGATTGCATTCCACGTGGACCCTTCATTTGAGAGGAAATATGAGGAGAACTTGTGAAAAACACATTGAGTTTCTGTTAATTATTAACATCAATGGCTACACACACACCACCTCCTTGTAAATGCTTATCTCCATTCAGTGGAATAAATCCTATGTTTCAATTAAGCAAATGCTGCTGCCCCTGCTCTCCAGGTGACAGAAATGTGTTCTTACATTTTATGGTCACACAAAGCATCATTTTCAAGAGATGCCAAACCACCTTATTTTTTCTCTGCACGACCTGTGAAGATGCAGTAACAAACCCAGCATCGCTAAGGCTGCAGAAGCCACTATTTATTTCTTTTCAGTAACTCGAGTAACAGTTAGATGGTCTGAGTTTCCTATTTAAGATCCACAGCAGCTGTGTAAGTGTAAGTACACTACTCATCATGGCATGCACCTGTCCATCATTTCAGTGGATATTCAGCAGTTTTCCTTCTCTTTCAAACTCAGGTCCCAGGGTATTTCATAGCTTGTGTTACTGAAGAGGCATTCAGTTATCCCAAACAGCATGGAAAACATTTAAAATTATGTACCCTCAGTGCAATGCACCCACTCACAGGCAGTTTATTATGCAAGAGATGTAGAAAAGCAGCAAAGGAGGTGAAAGACATGCAAAGAAACGTGCAAAAACCATCCACTGGGCTCTAACTGGGGCTGCAGGACACAAAGGCAACCTGGGACGGGGACCGGGGGCCAAAGGGGGCCAAAACCCCCAAGTGCGGGATACCAGCGTTATGTGCAGCATCTCAGCGGTACAGGATGCTTTGGGGCAACAGCANTCGTCCCCGCCTCCTCGCACATCGCCCCGCTGCCGCAGAGCTGCTCTTTTGCTGCTCTTTAAAGCAAAATATCATAAAACAAGCCCNATCTCAGCGATACAGGATGCTTTGGGGCAACAGCAGTCTTGATTTACAGGTACGGGTTTATACACCTGCTTTGTTTCCCAGCAGATTTTCACGTGTTCGGTTATTCTTTGGAGCATCTCGGCTCTGTCCCTCATTCCTGCCGGCGCCCGCCCGCCCCCGCCACACGAATGGCCTCAGACGGCGCTGCTCCCCCCGCCCCGCTGGGGCAGCGCCCGCCTCGGCCCCACTCACGGGTGTCGCCTTCCGACGCCAGGTCGTCCCCCATGTCGCGACACCGCGGCCCCGCCGCTGCCGCCTCAGGGCGGGTTGAGGCGCGTTCCCGCCGCCTCAGGGCGGGCTTATAGGCTCGTCCCCGCCTCCTCGCACATCACCCCGCTGCCGCAGAGCTGCTCTTTTGCTGCTCTTTAAAGCAAAATATCATAAAACAAGCCCGCTTTCCGACAAACACGATGCTTTCGGGCCGTTTGGGAAGGACTTGAGCGGGGACATCCAGCTGCCGCCATTTCGGCCAGGTGCCGCTCTTCACCTCAGCGTGGCTCTGCTAAGTGCTGCTGCTTCGAGGTGATGGGTGGTTTAATTTCAAATCAATTTAATTTTGTTTCCAAAGCAATTTGGGAGAAGAGGGATTTCTAATCAGCAGGAAATACGGGG
>VZRF01001877.1:44976-84558 GCA_013396875.1 Vireo altiloquus
GGGGGGGGGGGGCTGGTTTTGGATTTTTTTCCCCTAAAAGCAGGGCTCAGGGGTTGATGCTTCCAGGCAATTAGGTGCTCTTGTTACCACACGTCCCTCAGCAGGTGCAGGAGGGGGAAAAAGGGCTTTTCCCTCAGTTTTAGTGAATTCTTCGGTTTCAGCGTCTGGGTTGGTTTTGTCTTTTATTTTCTTCTCCATTTTGAAAGTATGGTGAGGAAGAAATCAGGCTGAGCTGAGGCTGGGAGGAGAATCAGATCTGTTTCTGTGAGTCCGCCACAGTACTCCTCCCGTGGAATACTTAATCCAGCTCTGGCGTTCCCCAGCGTAAGAAGGATGTGGAGCAGCTGGAGTGAGGCCAGAGGAGGCCACAGAAATGTTCCAAGGGTTGGAGCACCTCTGCTCCGGAGCCAGACTGGGAGAGCTGGGGGTGTTTAGCCTGGAGAAGGCTCCAGGGAGACCTTAGACCCCCTTCCAGTGCCTAAAGGGGCTCCAAAAGAGCTGGAGAGGGACTTCAGACAAGGATGCAAAAGGACAGAATAAATGGGAATGACTGCCCACTGATAGAAGGCAGAGTTAGATGGGATATTAGAAAGAAGTTCTTCCTTGTGAGGGTGGTGAGGCCCTGGCCCAGAGAAGCTGTGGCTGCCCCATTCCTGGAAGCATCCAAGGCCAGGTTGGATGGGGCTCGGTGCACCCTGGGATAGTGGAAGGTGTCCCTGCCCATGGAAGGTGGTGGAACTGGATTATCCTTAAGGTCCCTTCCAGCTCAGACCATTCTGTGATTCTTTGCTGCTGGTCTCAGGATAGGAGAGGTGACACCAGGCTTGTATTCCCTACCTAGACCATGCTGGCCCAGATGGGGACCTTGTCAGGACTCCCTGGAGAAGTCTCTCTGTACCGCTGATTTTGGCGAGCTCACTCTGATGCCTGTCACCACATGAGGGTGCCAGTGCTGTTCACCTGCCACGATTTCCTGCTCGAGCAATGAACTCCAGGGTGCAGATGGGGCTGTTCCCTGGGCTGAGGTCAGTTTTGGGGTACATCCCAGTCTCAGGGACCCTTCTATGGGTCCTTGCTGCTCCTGTGAGAGACCGTGGGGCATTTGGTGTGGTGGGAGATGGGGGGAGGCAGGCGATGTCCTTGGGAGTATGCAGAGATGCAGAGACCCTCTGCTTCTCCAAACATGTCCCTTTGTGGGCACGGCTATACCAGTACTGTCTTCAGCGCAGGGAGACGATGGTTTCCGTTTCATTGAAATCCATCACCGAGGGATTCAGCAGCCAAGTGCTTGCTGATGCAGTTGGACCACCACGGCTTGGGCTGCCCAGCTGTGAAACGGGGAGGTGGACCCTAAGCTCTTGAGCAAACACAGAATGTGTGAGGGTTTATAGATAGCTGCTGCTCTGAGGGATTTGGATTTGTGTTTTGTTTCCTTTTTATTCAAACTGAAGTAAAAAAAAAAAAAGAGTCTCTCTGGTAGGAGAAGTGAACATAAGGTCTGTGTGGATAAAGGGGAAGCCCTCCTTTTGTACTATAGCTTAGCGGGTGGAGCATCCTCCCCGAGGAAAGGGGAAAGCTGGGTTTGATCCTTGTTTCTGCCGGAGGGGAGATGCAAACCTCAGGCCACACAAGACCCCAGAGAGCACCGTAAACAACAGGCTGCAAGCATGTATGGTGCAGAGAGTTTTTCTTGCTCTTTCCTGTTATTTTAAATAATTAATGATTTGATGGAGCAGGGAGTGGAAAAGGCAGGTGTCCCGTCTCCCTGGAGAACAGTCTGTGCACCCGGCAAGACAGTCTTGCTCTTTCTCGATGAATATTTAAGTGTCTTCAGACAAACTGGAACGGCGCCAGCAGGAATGACTGAGAAAGGCTGAGCCCTTCCCACTGGGTATCCTAGTGCCTGGGGGCTGGGGAAACAGCCCTGAATAGGGCAGGGAAAATTCCCCACTTGCATGGACTATGGAGGTATCGTGCATCCCAGCCTTAGGTGGGACCCCTGGCTCTTGCTAGCCTTTTGTTATGCTGTAAGAGATCTTTGGATGGAAAGCTGTCTGGATTTAACCTGCCACTGTTAATGTCATTGTCTTCCAGAGCTTGAATCAGCCAGGACTCATCACCCACGGCTCTTCTGCGGGTTAATGCTGATCTCAGAGGAGAAATAGCGCAGATGCACTGAGAGTTTGCATCTGTTTGTGAGCTTGGATGTTTCCAGCAGGCAGAAAAAAAGGCGGTGTAGGCAGTTCTTTCTGTCCTTCCCAAACTGGTATGTGTTCAGGGGTGGAAGGGACCAAGACTTTCTGCTGATACTAAGTACAGAATGCTGTGACGATTTATTAACGACACTGAACACTTGCCTAGCAATCCATTTATTAGTTAACAGACCTAAAAGAGCTCTTGGATTTTTCCACTAATGTTGTAGCATAAAGAATGACAGGGGAAGTGATAATTTGAGCCCTTTTTGCAATGTATTCCAGACATTGACCCCATCTTCAGAATGGTGTTAAAATCTTTGACTTTATTTCACTTGAAGAATAATTTTAGCTGAGCCAGCTTTGTGCTCTTTCTCACTTAGAAGTGAAGCTCTCTGACAGAGGATTTTGTGCTCTTATCTTGCATGCACAATTTTTATATACTGCTTTAGGATAATCATTATTTTCAATCACTTTCAAAAATCATGAGCCAGGCTGCTTAAATCCATGTAATTTTAAAATGTGCCTCTGTTAGCTCCCTGGTTTAGTTGTATACACTGTGATTTTCAAGCCAGTCAGATTTGCAGTTAGCCATGTAATACAGCCCACAAACCAGTATGTGTTTATGCAGAAACAGTTGCTTACCTAGAGGTTTAGCAAATTGGACTTTAATTTATATTCTTCCTTTGGAAGCAAAACTGGAAGGTGACTCCTCCTGCCTGCAACTGCCTGTAGTTTGGGAAGCCAAGCTTCTGCTTCCCTGGAGCTGCCCACAGCCGGGGAGCCTGGCTTGAGGAACACCCTCCATCCTTGGAGGATTGTCTTTTCTGGCATATGCTGCCACAGATAGGAAATTGAATACTGCATGGGAGAAGGGATGATGACATTCCTCTTTCAGTGCCAATGGACTGTTTTTACAGGGTGACAGGGTGTCAGACAGCTCTATGTGCTAAGATAGCAACTGTGGGCTGTGCCTGACAGCACCTGAACCAGATCTTTGGGCACTGTGGTACATGGCTACCATTGATGCCGTGAGGAATTCTATGTTTGTGCTTCTTTATGTCCCTGCTGTGGGTATATGAAAGGGACCAACCATGCCAGTTCTGTGCTCTTTCAGATATATCCCATTAGAATGGAATACACGTTACAGCTCTGGCTACATGGCTTCATGTGTGGCTCCAGCATATTTATTTTTTGTCTGGGTTTGGCTTTTAGTTGTTCTGTAGACTAGGTTATTTTTGGTGCTTTCTTTGATAACTCTGTTCCTGTGACATGCTGCGGAGCCAGAACTCCTCTGGGAACATCCCAGAAATGCACACAAACATCAGCCCTGTAGCTTCTAATGCTCAACATATGGAGCTTTCAGAAGGCCTGGACACCTAACGGGACTCCACAAACCCACTCTGGAAGCCTGAGAAGGGTTCCAGCAGTTTCCTCAAAGACTGCATTCATTTCCTTGCAAGGCTTCCACAGAGGAACAGCTTGTTAGAGGGACCTGTGGAGCTTGGAAGCTTTGCCAATAATAATTCAGGCCCAATTCTGAAGTCAAATATTTAGCTAAGCAGAGACTGTCTGATGGCTGGATTAAACACAGACTGCATCTGAGTGAGCTCGACACTTCAGGTTTTTGTCAGTGTCCATTTCACAAGCTTATAATTCCATTTTTCCTGTCTTCCCAGACTCTGCTCATGCTGTGTAGTGTTTCAGACAGCACAGAATGAGGTATTTCAGCAGAGCTGTTGCTCCTAGCTCAGGAAGCAGCCTGAATCACAAAGTGATGTTCTTTGCTTTAGGCTTAGGAATAATCCAGTATTATGGGATTGGGAGGAAATCACGTTAGAGAAACTGAAGGGTTTGTTTGTTTGTTGGTAAGAAAAAGTCTCAAGGAACCAGGCAGAGATGTCAGAGGGGATTGGTGAGTGATTGGCAGTGTGCTGCATGGTGCTGACACAGATAGCTCAGTCCATATTAACAGCAACTGGAAGTTTCAGCTGGTGATTTGGCACTTCCCTCTCCTGTCATTCTCACTTCCCAAAGCCGATAGGCCTTTAAATCCCTTGTAAAGATAAATGAGCTTAAGCTTCTATGTAGCTTTGAAAGTGAAGCTTACATGTAATTAGCACTGTGGCAGGGGTTGTTCCTGATGGTCAGGCCACTCCTGTTGATCCCTGACCTCCACACAGAGCTTACTGACTGAGGAGTCCACTACATCTTCCAGCTCGTTATATTCTCCTTCCAGCTGTGGAGAATTGGGCTCACGTCTATCCTGCAGGAATACATGAGAGGCAAAAAAAACCTCCCCAGTGTCTTTTATACCTGAATGATATCTTAGAAATAACTGCAGAAGAAACAATTTGTTATTTCTGTGATGCTGGGCTGAGGCAGGTCTATACGAGCCCATTGTGTTCAAACTCTCTTAGTGCCTGAGTACTAGTGACCGGTAGCTGGGAGATTACTGGTTTGACAATCTGTGTCTCATAGTGATGATCAGGTCACATTGGTCTTTCTGGCTGTGCTTTGAACTCTTTGCCTTACTGGAATCATGGAACCTAGTCTTTCAAAGCCAGGAATGTAACAATAGTATGGTCTTAAAACATCATTACTGTGTGACCAAAAGCAAATGTAGCAGGAAAGGATCTAAAGGTCTTTCCTGAATTTAAGAAGAGAAATGGTGTGATGGAGCTGGAATCCCAGCCCTCTCTGGTTTGAATGTGATGGTTAACTGAAGGAGTGTTTGGTTATGGGAGGTGGGAACGGCTGCCTCGTATAAACCGAGCAATAATCGAGACACTGAATCCTAATCCCCTCACTGACATGCCTGCAGGCAATGTTTTTATTCTCACTTTACTGCTTGTGTAAAAAGAGGGAGGATCCTCTGCTTCCTGGGCCTCTAAGGACCGTCTGGCTCCTAAAGGCGATCTGTCTCTGTTCTTTTCAAGACAAAAGCACAGCTGAAATGTAGGATCTTTTAACCATAAACACAAAGTGCTGAAATCTACTTCCAGAGGTACAGCCCTGAGCTGCTCTTATGCCATGCTGAAGGACTCAGTGCAAAACTTGAAGTGAAACAGAAAGTTGTATTTGAGGATTTAATAAAAGCAAAGTGGAAGCAAAGGGTTGCTCAGTGATGCCACGGCTCCCTTTTAATCTGACCCCATGGAAAACCATGGAGTCCAACAGGAGCAGGCGAGTACAGTGCAGCTTTGGAAGTGTTTCATTTCTGTCTCTCAGCAATTTTCTTCCAGAGCCCAAAACATCTGTCTCTGTCTCCAGCCACATGCAAGTGCACCGAGAGCGTTTTGTTCCAAGCCTAATGAGTAATTTTATGGTCTTGGAATTGGAGGCAGGGGGAGGGGGCTGGAACAGCAGCCGGAGCCGTGTTCTACAGGGAGCTCTGCTGATGTCAAATTGTAGCCTGATGATTTTTATTTTACTGCAGCCCACCAGGCTTCCCTTTAAAGTCCTCTGCTAGAGTTGCTGGTGATCAGTACAGGAACAGCTCTTACATGGGCTTCTGCATTCCCAGGGCTTCTTCACTGCTGGGCACAACAAGCAACATGGAAAATAATGACATCAGTGGAGAGGAGGTGGGGGAGCTCAGCTGGGCGTCAGCTCCGCTCTGTGTGTGGAGAGAGTACACGTGAACGCAGAAAGCACACGTTGCCTATCCTGCCTCTGGCTTCAGTGCTCAGGAGGGATAAGGGAACAAACAACCCCGGGCAGATGTGTAATCACATTGCTCAGGTGTCAAGCAGATGGTGCTGGGATGTGGTGATACACGTGGTCTGAGAACAGGTATAGAATGAACTGATTCAAACTGTCACTGGTCTCGGCAGCATTTTTAAAGAACAACCCCAGCTTTCTCTTTGAAAAGGATAGGGTTATCTGCAGACAGAGATAATGTGTACACAGCACAGGAAACAGAAGGCAGATGTTGTCATATGTTTATCATATATTTCCACCACGGGGTCTTCCTTTGGGACAGGCTTGTAGATCCTAGGCCCTGGAGCAGAACTTGCATATGGAGGAACCATGATGTGTTTATCCATGTCCAATTAAACAGAGCTCTTCCTCCACCTGCCCAAGTTCTCTTGGTCTGAAAAGCAAGTTTATATTCACTCGCTGTGACTCAGCCATAGAGTCTGACTCATTTTCTTGCTGTTACTCATAGAAAGGAAAAGCCGAATGGCAACCAGTCTGTGCCTGTAGCCACCTGTAATTCTCCAGCTTTCTGCAGTTACTCTCTGTTTATCGACACTAACACACTTATACTGCTGAAGCTTTTAATACTTCTTTCTACAGAGGAAGACTGATTAGAAAATAAATTTTTTTACCCATAAAGTGAAGAGTGGCTGCTTGTGGACTTCCTGAAATGGGACTGTTTCAAGTGGACACTTCACAAAAGTAGCAGCAGGCTGGGACCAGATGGAGCAACCACCAGGCAGAACCGGCAGCAGCTGCAGAATTGCTGCAGCTCCTGAGCTGACCTCTGTGGTCTGGAGGAGGTTGCTGGTGGTCTGTCTCTTTAAGGTGCTCAATGCTAGGAGATCCTGCTTCCAGCAACGATGACTTGCTGGTCACCAAAAATCTATCTTATGCACTCTCTGGGCTGGACTCCCCTCTGCAGTGGAAGGACTTGAGCTGCTTGGGGTTCTGTGGGCTACCAATCCTCAAAGAAAGAGATGGTGTTTTACTCTGTATAAGCCTCTGTTGCACTGCCAGCTCAGGAGTCTCTGCTCACTTCAGACCTGGCTGTTGCTCATTTGCACATATTTTGTCCTCTCATCAGGGTGAGGAGAAACACTAGGCCCTGGTTCCTTCTCTTGCAGTGTGATAGGTGGCTTATTCTGCGCTGGAGACTGCAGGAGCATGAGTCAGAGTCAAAAACCTCACCCAAGAGAAGCTTTAGCTGTGAGGTGGGAATTGGTGCCTGCCACTACAGCTGGGCCAAACCCAGCCTTTCCCATTTCGGCTTCCTTCCATGTAAAAACTGCACAGGAGAGCACAGTGCAAAGCTCCAGGTGGGTGGGCTGTCCAGAGGACAAGGATGTGTCCTGGGTATGGAGCAGGACTGTGTTAGAGCTCAGGCAGTTTCCTCTTGCTTGCGGGAAGCTGAGATTCAAGGGCTGAGTCTTCTAGAGGGGAACTTGGCCTTCAACCCAGCTCTTCCTTCTCAGCAGCTTGCTGCTCATTGAGAGGCCACCATGGGGTTCTGCTCTTTCATCATTCTCCTGGATCCCATAGAGTTTTGATAAGAATTTTTCCACAGACTCTCAAATGAAAAGCTGGGATTTCGGTTATTTTCTGGTGGAAAAATATTTAATCGGAAATATTCCTTGGCATGCTTTCAGCTGGCACATTACTTGCCCCTCTCTGAAAATATTGCTCATTTTGAGTGCAAACGCTTCTTGTGAGGGTGGATTTTTTGGTTGCAGTCCCTCACTTGAGTTTCTTTTTGCCTCAAGCAGATGATGGGAGTTGGCCTCTTGTTACATGGCACTGAAGTGACCTCCTGGGGCTGCCTGTGTGTCCTGCTGCCCTTCATGGCAGAGCGTGGCTGAGTGAGGCTAGAGTAGCTCTGTAGCATGTAGGGAGCAGGCACTGCCCTGCTGCTCCTGGCTGTCTGCTCTTAATACCCGCCACCACCCCCAGCTCTGGCAGCCGTGTTTGCAAAAAGCTCTGCAGGCAGTGGAAGTGAGCTGGTTTCTTCATGACAATGTAGTTATCCTTTTAAGGGAAAATTCCCTCTGGGAGCCAACCCTCAATTACCTCCTGCTCCAGTGCCTTCTTGCTAGAGATGGCTTGTAACACAGCTGAGTTACAGCCACAGGATCTCACTGAGTGCCCAACTGCTGGAAAAAAAGAACCAATTCTGTTGGCCTCTGTTGTTTGCTGAATCTAGAAATTGAGGTCAGAACCCAATGGCTGGCTCTGCTCATCAGTGCATTTGGTGCAGAACCAGTCTGTGGATGCTACATCTTCAAACCCAGATGCTACCTATTCCCATTGCATTTATGGCATGTGCAGACTCCTGTGTGCATGTTCTTCCCTAAAGCAGTTTGTTGCAATATTTGGGAGCTCTAGGTAGGAGCTCTGGTGATAATTAGCTAATACAAGTATCTGCTAAATGCCAGGAAACTTGGGTAGGCAGTGGCTGCATTTCAATTTGGTGTTATTCACTGTGGTGAATGGGAAGGGCTCTCCAAAGGTCCTGATTTGAAGGCTGAAGAATTCCTTCTATTCTGCTGACATGTCTCATAGTCCACAGGAAGGATGTCTAACCAGGATGGGGCTGCTGTGGATGTTGCCCTCTGCCTCTCTCTCAATGCAGAACAGGAGCTGTAGAGAACAGTCTGTGCTCTTTCTGTTCTATAGGAATGGTGGCCTTGGCTGCAAGCCTCCAAATTTACATCTCTTGTGTTTAGTGCTGAAAATACTTTAATTCCAAACAAGCAGCTTAGTAGAAGAACATGACACTCTTGAATGCACACCTCTCACAGGAATGAGACCAGACTCCTTACAGACGTTCTAGGGATTCCTTTTGATGTCTAAAAATTTACTGGGATTGTGTGGGCATTTTCTCTCATTTAAAAAACCAGCCCTGTACCTCTGCAGCTACTATTGCCTTGAGACAAAATAAATGGACCATGGCCTGATTGGATCATCTGAGAATGAAACAATGCCCCTTTGAGGAGCAGAGGAGCCAGGCTGGAACCTTGTGCCTCATTTTGAATGAAATGGACAGAAATCCTACTTCTGCCCAGATCGGACTCAAAAACCTTTCACATCTTCTCAGCTTTCCCAAGGGTTTAAATTCTCTTTCCTTTACCTAGAACAAGGAAAAACATTTTAAAAATTTTAAAACTTTTGTGAGCAAACAAGAGGCAATCACATGAGCTCCATCAAAATATGTAATTTCATATTTTAAAAAATGCTTGGGTTAGTTACTTAAAAAATTGTAAATCAAAGTGTTGAAGTTGTGTTTTTGAGCTGCAGAGCAAAATTGTCTCCTTTTGAAATGTCAACTTCTCAAATTTTTTTTGTAGTTTTTTAAACCAGCACACCTTTCCTTATCTGCAGTCCTCTGCTAACAGCCTTGCATTGCTCTTTTGACCTGAAAATGTTTTGCCAGAAAATATCTCACCAGCAACTTCCACGAGGCCCTGATTCCACCCCTGAAGGTGGGTGGTTTTGAACCCATCTGGATAGAAGAAGTGTGGCTAAGCTGAGAGCAGTCCTGCCCTTTGAATACATGACTATTGTTTGCACTGGTGACCTTTCACAAGTTCATTAGCTCTTGGCCATGAAAAACAAATGGAATATATTTGCCTTGCTCAGGAAATTCAACCCATGCTGTTGAAAATTCAGCATTGGTCCAGAGAAAAAGCCCATCAGAAGTTCTGTGGTTGGACAGGAAGGTTATCCACGGGCTGGGGTATCTCCTGTGTTCTCCCATATGACATCTGGCCATGTTTTTTCCTTTGAGCTTCATTTTCCCCTCACCACTGTGTCTTGCAAAGCTGTACAATACATGAAGAACTGGGCAGTGCTTTGCTGTCATGGTGATGTGGTCTAAACAAACTCAGAAGATTTTGCCAGAATTTCAAAACTCACTTCTTGTTGCGAGTGAAATAACAGAGGAACTTGTAGTTTTGTTTGCCCAGTTACTCATGCTGGCTTGCATATCTGTTCGACTTCTGGAGATCTTCTCATGTTTTATCAGTTTCAGGATAAATATCCCAGCGTGCAGTGATGTGCTAGATAATTTGTACCTAAAACAGATTAGCATTTGTCCTCTAAGACACATTTCTTTCTGTGTGAGGCACGTTTCTCTGGAAGGAAAAAATATCTTCCTCCAAAACTAGAGTTTTTGTGGAAAGGGAAGGGAAGGGAAAAATATTAATATAGTTAAGCCCTTCACAAGCATCTGAAACTATTTAGAGACCAAGAGGGAATTAAATGTTTCAATAATGGGTAAAGGAAAGTCAGTAATCAGCATTCAAATATCCTGATTTCTGGATATGCATTGCTGTGTAGTTCTGTGGGGAAGGAGAGTTTGAATCTGTTTGCATTGCATAAATGTCATATCCTTACTCATGAATGACAGCTACTACTTGGCATTGCATTCCCATGTCTTGACCTCTGCCTGCCTCTGACCTCTCCTGATAGTCTCTGCTCCAGATGGCTTTGTCTTTTTCCCAAGAACATCTCCAAAATATTTAAAGTTCTTATTTCTTGTTTTAAATGAACAATATTGTAGATATAACAGATGTATCCACTATTTTCAAAGTATGTCTTATCCACTTACAGGCTGGGAATACAAGTTCTTTAACTGTCATATTGCCCAAAACAAGCAGGATTTGGAGGTCCATTCCAATCCCTGATAAGGGTTAGAAAAGTCATCAAAGGCACTTCATGTGGTCATATGATATTCTGGTTATTTAATGTTTATTGCAAAATGTCACTAGTTCACCAACTAAAAATAAAAGTATCTGCTGCAGGAGAATGGGTTTGGAGCCCACCTCTTCAGTGCTCTGTGCCTTTACCTTCATTGTGCAGGGTAAGAAGCTCCATCGTCTCTCCTGGTTGCACCACAAGGCAAAATTAATTCATGGCCATAAAACACCTTTAGGTTTTTGTACTGGAAGATGCTATTAAAAAAACACCAATAGAGGTAGTTCTAGCTTTGAACGTTTTGATTCCTTTAATTACTTTATTTTGAGCTAATAATTTTAAAAATACTTTCCTGACTTTGAAGAATGCCCATGTTCCAAAGCACAGACTTATCCTTCATGGGTGTGGGGTAGAAATAGGAAATGTAAAAATGGGGGTTGTAGGTGCAGGGGATATAGAAACTGGATTGTAACTCTGGTGAAGGTGGGAGTAAGGATTTTCCTGGCAGCCGCAAAAGTAAAACTTACGGAAAGTTTCTATCAACACGGCCTTGAGCTTTCTAGAGATCAGTTGTTCTGGCAGAGAACGGGCATGAGATGGAAAAGTAGGGAGAGATGAGAACTGAAATCTGGAGCGGAAGAAGAGGATCCATTTTGGGAGAGCAGGCCAGGCTGCAGAGGTGTGAGCAGGGTCTGCAGGGGCACCACATTCATCATCTCACAACTCCTCAGCAAGAGGGAAGCCAGGTTTAAAGACCTGAATAGCCTGTGAGGTTTATCATTCCCTGAGTCTGTTAATGTTTTGTAACATCACCTACCAGTGGTTGTCACAGGAATATGGTGGGTTGCTTAGCTGTGAGGCAAGGCTCTAGAACACAGTGACTATGTTTCCTGGAATAAATTAAGCGCTGGCTTTTTGAAGTGTGTGAATTTTCACAGCATAACAAAACAGTGCTCTCCATTCTCTAAACACTGTGGGTACCTTCTCTGTCTACAAGTTTTCTGACTCTTAAACTGGAAAGGGGAAATGCTGGAGAGCTTCACTGTTGATGACTCATGTTTAAGATAAAGTAAGCATTTTTTAATAGCAAGAATAATTAGTCGTCAGTGTAGGCTAGCTCAGGCTGTAGTAAATCTTTTGGGCCCCTGGGACTGGAAGAGATCTTTCTGCTCCTTTTCAGTTGCAAATTATTGAGTTCTGTAGGATCACAGTAAGGAATCTAGGACCTGCATTGTCTATTTCAGAGTCTATTGCACAAGACAGTCTCTTCAAATCAGTAACCCATGACTATCCATTGAATTAAGAGCAAGTCAGGCAAATGATTCATATGCCAATACTAAGTATGTTTTCTTTTGCATTTTTTTTACATTTTTTATTGTTTCATGTAGTGTTAGACATTTCCCTTCCTTACAAACAGCAGTTTCAGGCCAAAATGTGATGTGTTGTGTGTTTTCTTAATTAAAGAAGAGAGTGCCTAGCATATCTATAGAAATCACCCCTGTTTTGGAGATTCCCTTGAGGAACAGCCTCCTTCCCAACAACGGGTTAGAGGGTTTGCTAACCACAACTTTTTACCCAAATGAATGTTCGTATTGTGTAACAGGATGGCACGTACACTTGCACTCTTTTCCCTGCTTCCTTGTAACTTTTGAACCTCCTGACCAACTTCAGACCATTTATTGCAGAAGGGAAGCAGTCACTGTGACACCAGCTCCTTCTCTTACTGCAGCTTCCTGCCATCTGGGCAGAGGAACAGGGTTGTGGTGTTGCTCACCACCAAAGGAACAAGTGCTCCATGGGCTCCACATTCTGTAGACACCAGTGAGTCCACATGAATGTGTTAAGAGCAACCCAGCCAGCTGTGCTGGAGACTGCACTTGGTGAAGTGATGCTTCCCACTGCTTTCCAGAAGGAGATCCTGGCCTCAGCCATGCTTTCTGGCTAGGGCAGCCAAGCTGGCAGGCAGGGATGAGTTAGGAACTGCTGTGTGAGCAGCAGCAGCTCCAGCTCTGTGCCAGCTGCAGCCCCCAGTGCTTCTCCTTCCTCCTGTCTTGTGGTTAGCACAACACCAAGCTCACCTCAGCCTGACCACAGCCTGTTCAGTGTTCTCCAGAGCAAAGCCTTAATGTGCTGCTGCTGGTGGTGCTTCCTTGCTCCACTTTAGGACAAACGACTCTGAAACAGCAGATTTTTAAAAGGAGGTTTTATTGCCAAATCTCAAAGCTCTTTACAAGCAGGAGACAAAGTGCTGCCTTTCCATGGGCTGTAGCAGCTGCTTTCAGATCGTCATCCACACTTGCTCACTTGCAAACTCACTTCCTTCCTGTCACAGACATGTAAACTGGTGGCACAGCCCAAAACACAGACTCACACTCCAGCACTCCAGGCCCAGAGGGTTTTCAGGCACAAAACCCCCCAGCCTTAGTGCAGCCAGGAATTAGATGCAAATTTAAATGCATGTTTAAAGAAAGATTAAAAAAAAAAAAAAAAGCATGGTGGCAGGATGTATGCTGAAGATGGGAGTTGCCATAGAAGGCTGGATGTTTTAGGATGAAACTGCTAAACCTATTAGAAAAAACAGTTAAAACCAAGAGTCTCTAACATAGCACTTGCAGCAGTAAAGTAACTGGGTGATACAGAGATTCCACTTAAGTTATACCTATTTACAAGACATAACACAAATCTAGTAAGATCTGTTAGTACAGCATATAATTAGCTGTGGCTTGTAAAATTATTTAATTTGCCCATTTCCTAACAGGTAGAGGGTATTTATCTGTTAGGACTCCTACTGATGGGTATTCAGTAAAATGTCAGACATTTATTCATTGAATATTGAGTATAAAATAAAAATATACAGTAAATATAAGCACATCCTCTAGGTTTGGGTGTAACAGAGGGATGTCTGGGTATTTTCACCAGCGCTTTGCCAGACGAATATCCACAGAACACACCACCACAAGAAAACACTGGAGAGAGCAAAAGCATTTGTATATAAATTAGGGGACTGAGCTACCCCATAAGCTGTTGTCATTCTCCTGGATTTCAGTTCCAGGCTTTGATTTGCCTGTCCTGAAGTTTAGGATTGGCTTCAGCTTTGGGATATGAACCTGTATCCAGAGTTTGCCCTGGTTTGTGTATATTCCTGTTAGTGTGAACTGGGTTTTCCCCCATCTATCTCTTGTTATAGAACTGTATCTTGCAAAAGCCTCCCTACTCTCTGGAGCTGATGTCCCTTGACTTCCAGTGCACACCAGGTTCTGACAGCTCACATTCATACCACACAGTGTTCGGTAAACAAAAGTGCACATGCAGAAAAATACATTTAGATAGCAGATAGGCACTGAATATTGTCTGTGTTCTTAGCCCTTGTCCTAAGTGTGTCTGTAAAGGTGAATATGACCCATAGTTCACACTGAACCTACAGCAGCAAATGGCACAGATCCAGAATTTGCTCCAGGCTGCGTGCCTCGGGGTGGGCTTAGGACACTGGAAATTTCTTGTCTCAAAGCAAAGCTTTTTGGCACCTGAGACCTGAGTGTTTGACTATGTAGAACTTTCCACGTGACAGAATAACAAGTGAACTCTCATACATCTATGGCTGTCTTGAGAGGGAGATTCACTACCAAAACCAAGGCTCATTTAATCAAAAGAGGCAGAAGCATCCGTTATGGTCGCTATCTGTCTTGCTGGCTCCAAGTGGTGAAAATCAGGGTATTTGGAAGCCCAAAGCCAACCTTTCTGTGCTCAGACCTCAAGTACCTATGTCTAGCCTAAGAGGAGGATCAGATGAAACTTTACTGCTGCTCTGGGTGGTATTTGCAGCCCCCTGCAGACTTGTGGGACCTGGGAAATTAGAAGAAAAAGAAATGGATGAGCTAAGAACAAAGTGCTGGCAAATGAGAAAAAGGAGTTTTGGTAGCATGTCACTCCTTAGAAGCAGACTGGGGAGACTGCCATTTTCCAAGTTTCTAGAGCTTGGCTCAAGCAAAGGAGAAGCCCTCTGGGCTGTCACACAATTCTCCTCAAAGCAACTATAGAGAATAGGGGAGAGGAGCAGCTCGGGTGTGGGGCTATACAGCAGCAGTGCTAAGATATGATTTTGCCACTGCTGTAATCACTAAAGACCACAGGAATTGTGTTGCTCCCAGCAGGTGGACAAGGAAGCTGTGGGAATTGTGCTGGAGCCTTCTTCAATGCCTTCCTCACACCCTTCTGTGGCAATACATTTTTCATATACTTAAGCCATTGGGACCAGCCCCAAAGTTTTGTGTGCAAAAATGCCTTTCCCTCCATGTGTGTCAATTAGAGAGATCTGGGCTAAACCATGGCTCTCAGGCTGACCAAGACACAGCAGGTAGAGATGTATTTAGTGGGAAGGGGGATCTCATCCAGACCCACTGCCTGATGTGCATGCTCCTGTCAGTTACATCCCAAGACAACATTAAGGGAACACACATTCCCAAAGCTTCTTAGTGACAGCTCTCCTAGGAAGCTCCTGGGGATCTCCTGGACACATGTTCTCCAAATGCCTGACTACTAGTTCCTAACAATGCTGAGGGGATTCAGATTTACCAGACAGGTATGGCCCTCAATAATAAATGCGTTGTCCTGGTAGAAGACACTTTCACAGGCCAAGTGTAATCTCAATTTCCCTATTAAGGAAAGAGGAACGATCAATACTTGCCTGGCAATGGTGCTTTGAGACTTGTGTTCATTCACGCAGTGCTTAGCACACCTAAAGCGCTGCAGAGCCAGCCTCAAAGTGCCTTCATACAGCTGCTCCACATCAGGGACACTACTTGGAGTCAGGAATTGGCCAGTTTGGTTTGCCTCTGTGTGAGGTCACTTTTTAACTGTGGATGTGGTTTTATGAGTATCTTTGGAGAAGATTAAACCATTTATCTTTACATTCCTAGATGTCACTGGGCCAGGTGGTCTGGGAAACTGTGCCAGCAAGTGAACAAACACTGACTACATTTATCCTTAAATGATTTAACTGGGAAAACCACATGGGTGCCAGTGTAATCTCGTATTTGCTTGTCTGTAAATACAGAGACGAGCTTTTGCTAGGATAGCCATTCTGCTCCTTTCAAAAAGTCTGGCTTGGTCTGATTACCACTCATTTTTAAGGCTTGATTCATTGAAAGGACTTTGGACAGAATCCTTGAAGAGCATTCACATTTTTGAAACTGTTCACTGTTCTGTAACCTTCTGCTGTGCTAAGAGGATTAGAACCAGACTGGTATGTACAACATGAAGAAAGAAAGATCCTATAACTGAAAGCTCAGTTCTGTCCCACAAACATGGTGTGTGCACAGCAAAACACCACCTTTAAACACTGGCCTCGCAATGGTACAAATCATAAATGCAAATGTTTAGCTTTGATTTTTGGAAAGAAGTCTCTGTAGAGTGTGTCAGGGAGCACTTCTCCTATAAAGAGTCACTAGATCCTTTTGCTTTTCTTTCTGTTTCTGTGTTCCTTCTTTTTTCAGTTCTCCAAGACCTTTAATTTCTTGCAAAACTTGTGTAGCTTGCCGAAGTTGTTCTACTGCCTCATTGAGCAACGTCTCTGCCATCACTGGGGGTCCATTCCCCCCCTGGGCCTGTTCCAGCCCTTCACGTAAAACCTTCTGCAGAAGCTTTTCTGCTTTTTCCCTTTCATTAGCAACTTTCTCCTCCATTTTAGCTAAGCATTGATGGGAATCCTTTGGGAAACCTTGGCCTGGAAGTGCTCTCTGTTTATTTTTGGAATCAGAGAGTAAGTCTCCCAGAGAAGAACAGCGAAGTTTCAGACTTGAACTGTTTTCTGTAGAATCTTTCTTCTCAACAGTTGCTTTTACACTCTCATGATCTGTTTCTGTAGCTAAGGAAGTCTCTGTCTCTTCTGCTGAAGTTTGCTGTTCCTTTTCGGCTGTGGTCCTCCCATTTCCTTCTTCTGTTTCAGCTGTTGGGGATGTGAACTCTGCTACCTCGCTGGCTGTGATCCCATTCACTGGGGGCTTGGAGCTGCCAGACTCCTGCTCTTCCCAGCACCCAGCTTCCAGGTCACTGTGGCTGGAGTTCACTGTGGCAAGCATTTTCTCTGACAAAACCTTAGGAGGAACAGGAGGCTTTGTAACATCTGCAGCAGCGATCTCAGCTAGGTTGTCTTTGCCATCATCTCCTGATGATTCCAAGTCTTCCGTATTTTTAGGTTCAATGGTTGGTTGGTCCCAAGCTACTTTCAGCTTGTCTGGCACACTCTTAGGAAGTGGAATTGAAGTTTTTGCTATAACCCTGTTGCTGACCTCAGTGAGGTTCTCCTTGTTCTCCTCACTTGGTGCTTGGGATTCTTCTGCATTCTCCTCTGGACTTAGAGAGTCTTCTTCCTTGGCATTTTCACCGTCCTTTGATGTGATGCCTTCCTTAGGCTTCTTACCTGGAGGCAACGGAGGAGACAGAGGCTTTTTATGTTCCTGGTCAGGAATATTGTTCTCTGCCTCTTGGTTTTCTTTTGTGCCAGTGGGTTTTGTAGGTGGCATAGGTGACTTTGGAGTTTCTTTTTGAGGTGGTTCATTGTTGCTTTCACTGATAGTGGAATCAAAGGTTGGTGGTCCATTGTCCACTATATCCAGATCTAGTCGCAGGATACCATCTGATGTACACTTGGCAGCCTGAAAAACAAGAAAGAAATTTTTCAATATCTATCCCATCACTGATCCTGTGTTTCATCTTCAAGTTAAACTGCAAAACCCTCACAAACCAGCACGGCAAGCAAGGGGTTGCTGCTTCAAGCTGAGAGAGTTAGGCTTGTTCAGCCAGGAGAAGAATAGGCTTCAAGGTGACCTTAAGAGCCTCTTGCAATGCCTAAAGGGGGATTCCACAAGAGCTGGAGAGGGACTTTTCACAAGGGCATGGAGTGATAGGACAAGGGAGAAGCTGAAAGAGGGCAGGTTTAGATTAGGTATTTGGAAGAAATTCTTCACTATAGGGGTGGTGAGGCCCTGGCAGAGGTTGCCCAGGGAGGCTGTGAACTCCCCATCCCTGGAGGGTTCATGGTCAGGCTGGAAGGGGCTTTGAGTAACCTGGTCTAGTGAAAGGTTCTCTGCCCTGGCAAGAGGTCAACCTTCCAACCCAAACTAGCCCTTGATTCTAAGAAAAGCACAGAACTTATTTTACTACTTCCTTTGAGAAGAACGTCTTAAAGCCTGTTCCACAACAACCTAATTTCTTGGTTTTCCTGTGGGCACTGGTGTTAAGGTCTGCCTTTTTATTCTTTGTCTTGTGGTAGTGGGATACTTCTGGACCCTTTATTTACAATGTGCCTCCCCAAAGGCTCACTTTTCTGCTTTTGAGCTTGTCATAAACCAAGATGATCTTTGTATTGCTTGGTTAGGGATTGTAATCCTGTTGCCTTCTGCTTGAACCTCCAACGTGATGTCATCCCTGCCTTACCAGGGCCAAGCCTCTGCTGGTTCAACCTCCTTTAGACCACAGGCTGTGTGCAAATCTCACTAGCAGAGAGGTTTTCCTAAAAAGGATGACAATAGCAAAGTGCTAAGACATTGCAGTGTGTAAGCTCAGTGCCCCACAGGGAGAACCGCGGTGACAGTTCCTGTGTGAGGGAACCCAAAACCACACGAAGGCATAGCTGCAGCCAAGGCCAGGCTCCTGCAGGGCAGCGAGTTTAGCTGAAGCCTCTCTTTGCCTTTTCAACCCATCAGAGAGATGGAGGCAAGCTGCATCCTAGTGGCTTGGCCCTGACCTATCCTCTGAACACTGAAAATAAATGTTCATGCCATTTCCTGCATGAACCTGCAGCCAGCAGCCATGATACACATCTTTCTGCAGGCTCTATCCCCTCATTCCTGCTTCTAAATTTGTAAGTCAGTTTCCCCTGCTTTTGGCTGAGGGTAAGAAGTCTTACAGGTATTAACCTCAGAGGTATCTTGTGAAAATAGTGATCTGAGCAGGGAAGAGAGATGTTTTTGATACCTAGGGACTAAAACCTGCCACCTTACTGAACTCATATTAGGCAACAGAATCCACACTTCATTGTTGCTGTGACTTTTGTCATGTTTTCTTCTGCGGTTTTCTGGAGGATGGGAATCTATGAATCATTCTCATGCATTTCTCTGGGAGAGACGCTCTCCCTCCATTTCTATGCAAAGTAAAAAGTCTCAAGGCATCTCATTTTCTGCACAAGGGTCATCTGAGTGTTGTGCAGGGACATAAGTCAAAATCTTGGAAGTCTGAAGAAAGAAGGTTTGATTTAAAAACCTTCCTTGCTTGAGAGTAATGCTCTGCTAAAATATCAATCTGCCTGTAGAAACTTTTTCATAAATCACAGGAATCAAACATTAGTAAGAACCTCTCCCCTGGAAATGAAATGCAGGTTTATTTTTCTTTTTTTTCTTTTTTTTTTCTTTTTTTTTCTTTTTTTTTTTTAAGTGAAAGACCCAGAAAATCAGTTAAAAGTAGACAGGTTAGTCTATAAAACTGCCTGGGAGAATAATGTATTCTGTTTCAGACCTAGGGAAGGGCTCGTAAGCTTGAAAGCTTGTCTGCTTTCTCCGGTTAGCTCAATAAAAATACAGCTTCTGCCTGTGGACCGTGCAGTTCTTCTACCTTTAGACCACTGTGGCTACAAAATACCGTATCTTTGTAAATAAATATAGGAGCATTGGTCTCTTCTGATGAAAATGAAACTCTAACGGCTCTTACCAGATAGTGAAGCAGCTTATGAGTTATGAAAAGCTAAATATATGGTAACATGTCACAGCAGATAGAGATCTATGGGAACCTGGAGCTTCATTAGAGAGATGCTGGCACAGTCTTTCCTGGAGGAAGTTGTTTCCCTCGTCAGCTTTCTCTGGGCTGTCCATAGCTGAGGTTTTCCCTGGGTTTTGGTACCTGAGTGGAAGGAGCAGCCCTCAGTGATCCCAGCTGGTGGGATGGCTCACTCCAACAGGGTGCACTTACCTCCTTTAGGTGACTTCTCGTGGGTGGCCGGCGTCCATGGGACACCTTCACCCTGTCCCGAGTTACATGGTCCAAGGAAAGGCTCTCATCTACTTTCACCTTTAACAGGGGGAAGAGGAGGGAAACAAAAAAGGAAGAGTGTCGTTAATTTCTCAAGATATGTCTATAAAGTTGTCACTGTCACACATGAAATGCTGAAGCATTTGGAGAACATTTCATCACTAGTCTTTACCTCAGAACTCGGTTACAGCCTGCCTGCAAAGCCCTGCACGTATGTGATGGATATTTAAGGTCTCAGATGTTTGCAATAGCTAAACTTCTCTCCACCTAAGGGACAGGGAAGAAAGGACACAAGGAGCTTTGTCCTCACTGCACCCTGTGCTTGGAGCAGCTCCTGCATGTGGCAGAACACAGCACCAAAACTGCTGTTTCCATCTTAGAGGTGAAAGCTCATTAATAACCATGACCTGACTGTGAACTGTATCAGCAGCACTTCGTTACAGCCCTTCCCTTCCACAGCTCTAATGACTGCAGGATGCTGAGGAGAAGGTGTGAGCAGTGACCTGGATTCATTGCAACTCCAGCTGAATTAACAAATTTATTTCCTGGAATCAGATGAGAAATCCACTGCCTCACGTTCATAAGGAGGGAGGAACCAGTGCCTTGACAGGTATTTCGCTGTGCTGGCTCTGTGACCACCCACCCACACTGTGATGGCCAAGGGCTGGAGTCTACTCCACATGGAGGGACAGCACCAGTGACCAGGGACACTGAGACATCTGTGTGTCCTTGGTACGACAAGTTTGTGCAATAGGAAAGCCGGTGAGGGTGAAATAGGGATTTAAAGAGAAAAATGGCTGGTATGGCAGACTGGTTTTACAGCTCCTTCAAGGGACAACAGATAATCCAAGCCAGCTGAGGGCTTGACCCATTAGCCTGTGCCTGGCCTGTGTGGAAACACTTTAAATCTGAGGTTTGATCCTTACTGGAATGAATGAGTATTAGAGGCTGGCTCCCTCTTCAAGGAGGATAACCCCACATCACAGGGCAGGGAGGTGATCTGAGATCTCAACTTGCTGTGCTGGGGAAGGGTATGCAGAATTCACTCCTCACTGTACCCATACACTTTTGCCCTCTGCCAAATAAAAGCAAAGCCCAACCTCTAAGAGTTTACACCTCTAGCACTGTATCTAAACCAGTTGGCCCTTTTCTCAAAACTTTTACTCATTGCTTTGGTTTCCTTTGCTAAAGACATCTTGCTGATTGCTTTGTCCCTCCTTATCCTGCTCGTTTTTTCTGGTGTCATTCCCATGGTGGTGGTTTTGTTCACTTCCTTTCAGTTACTGAAAGAACTGCAAAAGAGATGCTGCTCCTTTGGTTTAGCTCAGGGCTGATTTACAAACTAAGAGGGAGCAGGACAAGGTTAAACAGGCTCTAGGTTGTGCAATTTTCATCCTCCCCTCTGTGCAGCAGGATGGGAGGAGAATTTGAAAGTGCAGGTGTGCTGGGGCCAGCTGAGAGGCAGGCAGGTTTGGCCAGGGAGTAACTTTCCACCAGACTTCTCTTCAGACTGCAGGCAGAATAGCTGGTGGACTGAGTCACTTCAGACTTTTCCAGTCCTGAAGACTGTGCTGTGTCCTAACCAAACACCTCAATTTCCAGGCTGCTTGGTGCTGAGGATCATGGCAGCATGGGGAGGATGAGTCTCTCCAGGCTGCATCCCAGCTCTACATAACTCAGCGCTGCAGCTGCTTCTCTGCATTGACCATTTCCATTGGGAGAGGGGAACTCCCAGAAATCCTCTGATCCCACGCTCTGAAGGGAAGGAACCAGCCCTACCTTGTACACCATCTTTCTCTTTCCTTGGACCATGGCTGGCATGCAGGAAGGATGGGGAGAACGGGAGGTTCAGGCAAGTTCTGCTTTTAGCTAAAGGAGCCATGGATGAGAAGACACAAAAACAAAGGACTTTGAAAACTGTTTCTCTTACCTCATCAAATACTTTGTTTTTGCCTCTATTGATCCCTTCATTAAGAGCTTTTATCCACGATTCCTTTTCTTCCAAAGTCGGAGCTTGAAATTTGATATCATGAACCTGGAAGAGCAGAGAGACAATTTTTGCCTGAGAATTCTTTGTCAGGACCAGAGGTACCTCTGAATAACTTTGGTTTCTACATAACATGCAGTTCTAGCCTGTGTTTAAACTACAGATTCCTTTGTGCTTTGGCATAGCTCCCATGAACAGGATTTTGTTATGCTGGACAGCTTGTTGCTGTAGTTTTATTTTGGTAACTACTAAAGTAGTAAAAAAGTAAGGTTTTTCCTTCTGCAAAACACTTGGAATAGCTCTTGGAGCATCAGTGAGTTGTACAGCAAATGGTCACACTGCATAGAGTCAGACTGAAAGTCCAAGTCATACTGGCTGGTTCAGCTAGAGTAAAATACTTTATGTCCCACTTCCCCCAGAATACAAGGAACGGAAAGGCTGCATGCAGTGGGCTCTGCCTGCTTCCCTGTTCCTGTGGCTCTGCAGAACAGAACTGATACAGGAATGTGGGGCACTGACGTTGGCTGCACTAACCCTGACCCAGCTGGGCACGGACATGATGAGGCATAAGAGCAATGTAAGTGCAAAAATCCACCATATCTTCTTCTGTTTGCAAATGAAATCCAGCAGTGAATGCTGCAGATGGGTACTCTCTGGGTTCTGAAGAGCTGCCCCAAGAAGAAGGGAAGAGCTGGCCATATAAGAGGGAACTGGCAAGAAGTATGGGTCACTAATAAGGAGAGAGGATGGGTTGATGATTGTATGGCCTGTCCACCAGCCAGCAAGCTCTTCCCTTCTTCCAGGACAGCCCCATGGCTTTGCTCAGTGTTTCTAATCTCTTCTTGCCCACAGCAGGGACAATAGGCAGAGTATTATTTACTTCACTGCTGTTTTCTCTGACCATTTCACCAGTATTATGCAGCTTTGCTGTGGAGTGCACTTCAGGCGAGAGAAATATCATCTTCACTTTATAGGTGTCTCCATGGCAGACCAGCTGGGATCCAAACAGCTCCATGTGGTGCCCTAATCCACACTGTACAGGCACACCAGAATACTCCTGTGCTAAAGGACATCAGCAACGTTGCAAAATCAAGCACTTAAAAGTTAGACACTCCTAGTATTTACAGGCTGTAGGGATGTCAGCCTGCTCTGTGTGTTCCTCCTAGCACTGTCCCCAACAACAGGCTGGCGGTTCTTACTAAGTTATTCCATCACGTGTTTTATCCCCCCAGGTCAATATGTCTTATTGATTTCACTCTGCTTCAGCCCTGCCCTGAAAACAGAATTACAGATTCCCCTGACAGTCTTTTTTCTTTCCTGCTTATCACTACAATATCTGAGGGGCTTCACAAATTCCTTTTCAGAGCAACTGAAATTATCTACCCCTTACAGGTGGGGAAGTGAGCTACAGAGAGGCTTGTTCAAAACACAGCCTTGTGGTTTGGCTTGGAACAGTTTTTTGGGGATATTTAACATCCTATAGGTACTCTGCACCTTCCCACTGCCTTCAAGAGCAGTTGTAGCCTCAGCCTTTTTGTAAATGAGGCCCCACATTCCAAAATCACAGCAGTGTCTATATAAAACAGGGACTATATTAAATGAGGGGGACAAAGCTAATGGTGACTGACAGTCGAGTGCTCTTAGCAGCTCCCTGTTCATGGCACAACAAAGCAGCAACTGTTCTGGGTCTCAGCAGCTTCTGAAGGGACCATCAGAAATTCTGCAGAATTAAAGCCTGATATCCTTACACCCACTCTTGCTGTTAGAAACCAACTGTTCTTCCTTTCTGTATTTATTTCTCGTGTCAATGCCATGGATTTACATCACAGCTGCCAAGTGCCAGACACTCACAACCAGCATGGCAAGCAGAGAGTTAAGGAGTAATGTGGGGAAAGAGTCTTTATTCGATCAGTTTGCACGAAAGGTGACGGGACCACATGCCTTCCTGAGAACTCAGAGGGGAGGTTAGGGCCTGACCCACAGCCCTCTGGAGAAAGAGCTCTTTGTCTGGGATGCAGAAGGGCCACTCTAACCAGGGAACCTAAGGGAAGGCAAGGCTCCAAAACAGAGCGATGGCCAGATTTTGTTTTAGTCCGAGCTGGCCTGGTTTTGTGTGTGCTTAAAAACTTTTTTTTGTTTGGAAACGATTTTGCCCCAAAGCTTTGTGATTATAAAAGCTTATGAGAAAGCTCTACTTGTGAGCAGCTGAGCTGCTGCACTGCCTGGCAAAGACCTGGCAGCCTGCACCAGGGTTTAGAAATCTCCGTACATGTTGTTCAGGGGAAGGATTCCTGCCTCACTTCAAGCTTCCTCTTCCAATGCCACTTTCTGTGCCTCATTCCAAATAAAGCCTCCCAGACTGTGACTAAGCACTGGTGTCAGCAACTCTGTGGCAGAGCAAAGTGAACCTCAGGGGGGTGGTTCCTTGTTAATGAGAAACTGAGATGTTCCTCTGGCATGCAACCCTTTGCCATCAAATGCAGATCCGATGGACGGTGAGAGAAAGGGACTCATGGAAAGTGACAGCAGAAGGGAGCTGGCCCAGGGAGGACAAGCAGCACAGTGGGACCCATGGGGCAGTGTGGGTAGTGCCAGCCTCATATTGCTGCAGCCTGGCTCCCTGCTTGCACAGCTCCCTGAGGCTGACACAGAGGGACAGGTTCCTCCCACTGCCCAGGTATCTTAGAAATTTTTTTCTCCTTTTTATAAAATACCCACAGACGCCAAGGCAGAGTTAGGCTCCTCAGGCTGCTCCCAGCCACAGCCTCTTTGCTGCCCTGCACTCCCTGGTCTGTCTGCATCCATCTGTGGCTCCTGTCCTCGGCCAAGGCACTGGGGAGAGGAAGCTAACCCAAACTGGGACGGGAGCTCTCTGTAAAGCAGGAAGCTGCAGAGGAGAGTCAGGAAGGAGCTGGTCTCAGTCCTGTCTGTGACTGGGACTCTACACACTACTCTGAGACTCCCAGCCTCCCAACAAACAACGAACAAATTAATTTCTCTTGTCTGTATTTTCACTCATTTGAATATTTAGAGACACCAGCAGATGCATCTAAAGATAAGTATTTCCTACAAAACATTAAGCAGGGTCTGTTCTCCAGCAGGAATTCGAGGCAGAGAGTTAGTGACACCAATATGAGAGGGCAGTGGGCAGGGTAACCCATCTGCACGCCTTCTTGCTAAGCCAGCTGAGACTGAGTCATGCCATAAACAACAGACTTGTGTGCCAGGAAAAGCTGTCATGGGCAAACCTAGTGACCATTGTAAGCCATGAATGCAGGCTACACAATTTACTGACAGTTACTCAGGGCACAGCACAGCCGGTCGGCTCCTGCTGAAGCACTGTCGAGATGTCACACAACAAGAGCTCCCACACGGATCACTGTCCGTGACGGCAGTGGGCACTGGCTCCCCAAGTGCTCCGTGTCTTCCCCAAGACATCAGTCTCCTCAAGCAGTGACAGTCTGATGGCAGTGCTGAGCCTGCTTTCCAGGAAAGAGAAGTGTTTTTGGGGTCAGTCTGTTGTACCCACACTAAATGATTTTACAGGCAGGCTCTGGAGAGCTGTGTAGCTACAGTTTTAGACTGTTACCAACACTTCTTTGCTGAGCAGTTCTGCAGATCTACTGCAGAGGTGGGTGACACAAACCTGTGCTTGGTCCTCACCTGTTTTAGTGCAAAGCCTGCTGTTTGCTTCAGTTCAGTGGGGCTGAGCTAAACTGGACTGTGAATTGCTTGCGAACTGCTGGGGGGATGTGTTTCCTTCTGCTGACTTTTAATGTGGGGTGATCGCCTCCAGCAGAAGCTGGAGCAGAGCTGGGTCAGTAACATCTTAAACTACCATGAGTGCAGCAGAGTCTATCTGCCAGATAGGAGGTCATTTCTTGCCGCCTTCTACATGACTTTATCAGGTTAGATCATGAAGGGGAAAGGAGAAGACAAGGGACTCTCTGCCTATGACAGGGAGATTGGAACTAAATGATCATCAAGGTCCCTTTCAACCCAAACCATTCCATGTTTCTATGAGATGATTGTCAGAGGATTCTGGTGGTTTTCTGTAGCTGACCCGAGAGCTACATAATTCCTGGGAATAGTGCATCATCTCTGCCAGACTGGCAGACCCCAGGAGCAGACTCCCCCAAGCCTCAGTGCATTCTACTGCAGCTTCCAGGCTGGTGAAGGCAGTTCCAGGTACCTCAAAAACTGAAGGGGAAAATAAGCAATGGAAGTTTCCATCCCTGACCACAGGTGCGAGGATGTGTGGGGAGCTGCAGGACTTGCTGGTGGACTCTTTTCCTTACTATGACCCTCTTCCCAATATTAGTATTTCCCTGCAGCTGAAGGTTTTCAGATCTGCTGAACACCAGACTTGTGCCAATGTCAGTAACTTCCAGCGTTTACACCAAGCATCATCTACCTGCTTTTTTGCATTGTGAGTAGTAAGTTTTAAAGTCTCTGGGACAAGGCTGCTGCCCTTTCTTAGAAGCCCAGTTCTCTGCATCCGAAAGTTTTCATTTAATTACTGTGGGTGGAATGAAGCATTTGAGATTTCTAAGCAGAACAGGGCTTTTGCACACTGCCAGCTTCCTTCACTGAAGAATTGAAGCTCAGGGGGCAGTGCTTTCTTTCAGTTCCATACCAGTGCAGGCGTGTGACATGCTTATATTGTCACAGCTTAAAAAAATGTCATCCTTGTGAACAGGCCAAGCAGAATCTGGGGTACATTCATCAACGACCAGTGTTTAACAGGACAACTTATTTATTCAGGTGCAACTTCAGCTGCAGATTAGTTTGAACTGACTGATTCATCTCTGCTCAAAAATATCCCATCCAAGATTTAAACTGGGATTCCCCTACAACTAAACTAGGCTCCCTGTATTCAAGATTTGTGCACTGAAACAGAAATGGTTTTTCCTAGCTCGTTCCTAAGTCCCTCAAATGCATTCCTCAGCATTATGCTCAGGAGAGATGGTGAAAAAAACCCTAGCAAGATGTGGCAGGGCTTGGCAAGCTGGCTCACAGGGTGATTTTCAACTGTGGATGGCAGCAAGCCTCCCAAATGGAAAATGTTTAACTGATATATATCGCCACAGCTGCAATTTCAAAACAGAAGAAGGACAGTTGTGTACATTGGCCTCCTAATTGAAGCCTGTGCTAACATCTGCCAAAGTATGTTGTGTGTCAACACCCTCACCAGATTCCCAGCCAAAAGAAGGGCGGGAGGGGAGCTACAAACAGGGAACTTTTCATTTATAAAAGCCCTTCTTTTCACCAAAAGAGCCTTATAAAAAGTAGCCTCTATCTAGGTCTCCATTGAATCAGTGGCATGAAAAACAGGGTAGCTGTAAACTTGCCAGCATGCCAAAAGGATGAAGTTACCCTTTTGGGCACAGTTTGGGCATATTTTTCTCATAGCAAGAAATGAGAGGTTTAGAAACAGGTCTCACATCCTGTATTGATTCATGGAGCAGTACAGAGACATATACAGCTATTATACAATTCTCTCAGTAACATACTTGCAGATAATACCTGTGCTGCCCATCTCTGAGAACACAGGGTATTATTGGCCTCCCTGGGAATAGGTGTGCACTTGGAATCACAGAATCCTAGAACGATTTGGGTTGGAAGAGAGCTCAAAAAGCATCTAGTTCCAGCCCCCCTTCCATGGGCAGGGACACCTTCCATCAAATTATTCCAAGCCCCATCCAACCTGGCCGTGGACACTTCTAGGGATGGGGCACAGCCACAGCTTCTCTGGGCAATCTGTGCCAGGGCCTCCCCATCCTCACAGGGAACCATTCCTTCGCTCTGGGCTCTGGTGCTCTGCAGGAGGAGCTCAGTAGCCCAGGGTTTTGGGGCAGGACAGTCCTTGTTTTGTTGTTTTGAATGAAGTTTAGCACAACGGTGCTCTGAACTCAGCTGGGGTCTTACTATATGAATAAACACTAAGTGACTGGAGTGAAAGAATAAGCAACAGTGACAACAAGGACTAAACAATCTCCATTTTTTTAAACAAAATGGAGATGGGGGATTGCAGCAAGATGGTATTTTTGCCTGTTCGTGTTCTTATGGAAATGAATGGGCTTTGTCCCTCACAACTTCTCAGATTTGCATGGAGAGATTTAGTAAGAACTCTGAGGCCAAAAAAATCATATTGAAATTAGAAGGCAAAGTGTGATACCCCAAAGCAACAATGAAGCATTCTAGTCCCTAAAGATGCTGAAATGGATAGCATGCAAGTAGGAGCTAAGGAGAACTTCCAAAGATGTGCAGTGATGATGAATATAGACAGGAAGTAAAGCAGGATGTCCTTGTATACACCCAGTGCTTAGCTGGATGTATAGTCTCTTTCCAATGCCAGCCTGGTTTTTAGCTTCTGGATCTAACCAGATGCTGTGCAGGAAGCTACAGATGTAGGGTTTCATGAATTCTGCAAAATAAATCTTTTCTCCTAGGAACTGTTTGGCTGCAAGTAACTTCGCACTGGAGTTTTTCAGATCAATAGTTTTAACTCCAGGAACTGTCTCAGAACATGGATTGGGATTATCGATTTCACAGGAACTTGGGCAAAGCTGCAGCATCTACAGGTGCTCAGAGGATGTGGAGGAACCATAGCAAATTGTCATTCTCCACTTCTTAGGGAGTACTGGAAGAAAAAAAATGCTAAGGCAGGAAAAAAAGCAAGAGGAAAAAGTCAAGCCACAGGAAGACCCTTTCCCCATGACAAGAAGAAAGTCTACAATAGTGGCTTTCCTTCTTACACACTGTGGACCCTTCACAGCTACAGGTCATTTCTCCCAGCTGCCAAGGAGCTTAGTCTCTGAGCTTTTCATCTGCTCTGGGCACAGCTGGCTGGAACTCACTTTGGAGTTAGCAGACCCGAGGGTGATGAGAAAGGCAATCCTACCTTCTTACCCGGGGAGCGGATTAAAATGAAACGATTTTTCCTTTTTAGTAGTGCACGCAGCTCCTGGCACTTGTCATAACTCTCCAGTTCCACTGTTTCTATGCACTTCTGTTCATCCTGCAGAGAGGGAATGAAACATTACTATGAATAGAAGGCACTGAAATCAATCATAGACCATCAAATTCTGCATGTCTTGTCTTTGCATCGGTCTAAAAGGTTTTCTGCCTTAAAAATAACCTGCATGCAGACAGGAAGCCCCATAAATCAGACTGGCATGTCACTAAGAAAACATCCTGGTCTTTAAGCTACATGCCTAGTGGTCCACAGTGGCTGAGCAAATAACAGGCTGGGGACAGTAACACCAGTTTCTGCCATTGCTGTTGGCCTCATCCAGGGATCTGCAGCCAGAAGCGATGCTACGTCCGTCCCACAATGACAGGAGGAGATGTGATCCTGCTTTTCCACAGGGAAGATGACACAAGCATCACGATGGTCCAAGCATCCCACTTGGGAAGCCTGAGGCAGAGCAGGGATAAGAGGGAAGCCCTGCTGCCACAATGAACTGGGGTAGGCTGGCCCTCACATCACAAAGGTCAGCAGGAGCCATGTGTGATGGACACAGTCCTCTTGCAGCTACACTCTGAGCTGTCAAAATGCTTAGGATTGGAAATACAGCCCTGTACAGCCAGCAAAACTGTCTGGGCCAGCATCTCAGTGGGGAATATTTATCTCTGGAGTATCTCCACTGATGACTGCTGGCCGCGATCTTGGCTCATTTCTACCAGTAACATAACTAGAATTCCACACGTGGTGCGTGGCTCAGCTCAGCTGCAGAGCACCATCCCTAATAGGAATCACAGCGTAACGCTGGGCAGATAATATTCTTCATGTCTCAGTAGCCCAGCAGAGACCAAAGCTCCCTTTTGCTAAGCACACATGAGCAGTGAGAATCTGAGAGCAGTTCTTGCCAGTGAAGTGCTACAGTCAGCATGGCTCATGAACGCCTCCAGTACCATCCTGAATTAAAATCGCTGGCCATAACCACCCCCAGCTCAGGCTCTGGTCCCAAGGCAGCTTCTTGTGCCCGTATGAGTTTCTATTTAGCAATTCCTGTAGCGGAGAAGGGGGTGTGGGATGAGGAAACATGTCGCAGCCAGGAAGCTGCTGCGTGGCTGGAGGCAGGGAATGGAGAGTTCAGAGGGAAGTGGGCTGCGGGGAATTTCCTCCCTTTACCACTTGACATTTAAGTCGCTGTGGAGAACTCAGGCTGTGTTTCAGTTTTTTTAACCCTCCTATCTGGGGACGGGGGCCCGGCAGAGCTGATGTCAGTACACAGAGCAAGTCCTGAGCCACCGAGGGATGTCTGGACCTAATTTAGGTTTATTATTTTAATGACATTACTGTTTATTTCATTTAACACTGAGTAGGTGAATGTGAGCTAGAAAAACGCATACTAGGAGGAGGAGATTAATCCTGCCCAAACCTAAAACCCAGCCGATAAAATCCTGCTGATGCTACCGAGCCCTTTGAAGGCTCCTGCTGCAATCCTGGTATCGCAATGTCACTGCAAAAGGACAGGGATGGAAATAATAACCCCTCCGCGGCCAGCAAATGACAGGGAAGGGTGAGGTCAGGAATACATGCCTCGGGGATGGATGATCTCATCCTGGCCTTCGGAGGACGACCGCCCACGTTACAGCCCTGTCGGTGCAGCTCCCTGCTCCTTCTCTGAACTCAGGATGCAGAGCTTGGCAGCACTCTGACCAGAGACCAGCCCCAAGCCTCCTGCCCACTCTCCCTGCTCTCAAGAGCAGTTCTGTCCACAGCAGAGCCCCTGTCACCCTCCTTGTCCATGCCATTCTTCCTGCTTCTTGGTCAGGAAATTTTCCTCTGATCTTGTGCAAGCCGTGCTCCCCTTCCCAAGGGCTATGGAGCACCGAGCTGGGGAACAAGGGGACTTGGCAGGGTGGAGACATGTGGTTTTGCTGTGAGATTGCCTCTTGCCTTCCAGCTGCCCATCTTCTCCCTGGGGAGGCTTTGGGGACTGTGACCTGGCTAGGGAACAAGGGCAGAGAGGATGGGGACATGCAGGATGCTGTGTCCAAGGGACACCTTGACTGTCCCCATTATGGCTCCTTCATCTCAGGGGCCTGAACTTCTCACGTGAGTTATCCTCTTCAGAGAAGGCAGGGAAGAAAGCAGCCAAGAAATATAAAAACTCCATGTATGAGGTAAAGGAAAAGCATCTGAGTTCAGGGAGCACCAGAATGGGGCTTTTGTCTCTGTTTTACCTCTGGCAAGCGGCCATCCCCTCTCTGTGAGCCTACCTGGGTCACAAAGAGTTCCTTTATGTCTGTCCAGCACCAATAAGATAAAGAACGAAAGACCCAACCCTGACGCAGGTCTTCAGGTCCTTTCAGCCTCCTGGGACCTGGAGAACACTCTGCAACTTCCAGAATCCTGCCCCGACACACGTTCTGGACAAGCTCAATCCTGGTACAGAACCCCTACATTAATGATTTAATGCAGAAAAACTACTTCAGTGACTCTTCATGGAGCAGATCCTGTGACATAAACATATCTGCATCTGTTGGCTTGGCCCTTAAGAAGAAAATTACTGAACACCTGGACACATATTAATGCATGTGCTTAACCAAAGAATCACACTTGGCAAACAATTTCCTAAATGCAAAGTTGATAAAAATGAGGGAAAAAAGACTTTGAAATTTTTATTTATATGAAGGTGTAATTCCCAGAAAAGACTTCTTCACTGATGCACACTCGGGGGCTGAGACCCTCCATTCAGTGTAAAATGTCTAGACCTGAAATAATTTATTTCTCTATTTGACGCTCTCAAAGTGTTTTAATAAATCACTTTTGGGTATACCTTGCTATCACTTTACCAGGGGCAAAATGCAGATGTTAAGTGCCCAACTGTTGAACACCAAGTGGATCCTCTAGTCTCTAGAATCTAGTAGGATTCTTCCCTGTCAAATAATACACTTACAGAGAAACCCTAAAACATGAAAACAACTCTAAGCACTAGCTACACTGTTTAGTGGGAAAAAGCCAAACTCAAGACAGATGCTTTCTAATCCATGAAGTGGTGATATTGATCTGTCTAGTCATTCTACATAGGATTGCCTGGTCTTCAGATGCTCTCTGTAGGTTTTTTTTAATTCTGGCAAGAATATGCAGAGACAAGAAGAAAAGAAGCCCCATAAGAAAATAACCTGCTTGGTTCTGTGCAACCTGCACAGCAGTTTCTTGGGATCCCAGCACCCTGTACTTGCATCAGTGCCTCCTTCCCTGACATTTGGGTACATCATATACAAACACCTTGCCTAACTGCATCTTCATTTAGGTAAGGGTACAGATGCAGGGTGCTGTAGATGGAGGCACAGCAGAAAACAAGAAATCCATTCCCCTTCATTCCCCATCCGCTGAAAGAAACCTGAAGCCGCGTGGGATGACTTTCACCCCATCTGCTCCAGGTAACACAAGAGGCATTTGCCATTTGCCTTCAGGAGGTGCCTATGCTTTAAACCAAACCCAAAGCCTGACTAGCAGATGTAACTTGGGGAACACACTCCCAGGGCAGGTCAGGAGCACATTCCTGGAGATTGCTACTGATGATGATATACAGTATTTGTGTGCTGCTCAGACTGTATTTTCCAGTAACACTGTTCAATGTTCTTATCTGTATCTTGTGTTGGTTGCCCGCTCTGCTCTTGCTTAGCACCTAAACCTCAGCTATAAGGGCAGCCAGGCCCATTCAACTGCATCAGCAAGGTGCCCTGCATAGGAAACAACTGCTAAAGGCAACATTAGCACCTCTCCGTGAAGGGCTGGACATGGGAGGGACTGAGAAAAGCACACTGAGGCCAAGGCACTACTCAGTTCCTGGAAATCCAATCAGCTCAGACCAGATGAAATGCTCAGCCTCCAAACCTGCATGCCCACATGGAAGTTGACCTCCCTCCCATTTAACCCATCTAAGTCTAATTTAGGATACATATGGAGAGATGCCTTTTATTCCTGTTGCCTGAGGTTTTATCTCCTTTCTTTTTCAGCAAACACTGAACAATCCCGTTTGTAAATGTTTCAGCCTTAGGATGGTCTGGAATGCTGTGTCCTTCTCCAGGATCACACAGAGCAGATAAGTGGAGAAGGTCCAGTGGGAAGAATGGCACCTTGAGCTCCACAAATGCAAACCACCAGAGCACACTGCACCACAGACTCTCCTTAGTCATCAGCCCTTCCCATCTCAAAAACTTTGTTCCCCATTTGTAAGATAGAGACAGCCACACTGCCCTGACTCACATTACAGGAAGATAAATACAGTAATAAACATGAAATGCCTCAATTCTGTGGCAACAAGACCCCTCCTGAGTGCAGAAAATTGCCATTTCCTTTGGTTTCCCTGTAGTAAGTCTGCACAATCACATGTTATCCTATTGTGCTACCAGATAATTTTGCAGCAATTTCCTCTCCTAAGACATTTGACTTCACTGTAAGCCAGTTTAATAGCCTATAGATATTAACATGATCCCTTATTTACAATAATGGGACCTTGCAGCTACTGTAGCTTACAGATGCAATTTATTACAGGATGTTACCACAATCCGCAGGCTACCAAAAAACATTATGCCTGGTTGTTACAAATGCCATTTTCCTTGTTGAGATAATAAAATAACCCTTTAAATGATTGGGATTTTTCCTTCTTCTGAATGTCTGTGAAAATTAATCTTACTTTAAAAGCCTCCTTTTCCCTTGTGGTAATGAGAGCCTCCATGTATCTTGTTTTTAAAGGCATGCCCTTTAAAATAAACCTGCGTCATATTTATAGATTTTGAATCTGCAAGTTTCTGAAGCTTCAGCTGGAGTCAACAGGTGTCCAGAGCACTAGGAAATGATCTACAGAGAGTCAACAGGACCAGGCTGCATCCCTCTGGGTAAGAGCACCCCCCCTTGCTTTTCCTGCCTTCTGAACTGCTCATCACCTGACATTGACTTCTCCTGTCATTATTCTTGCACTCTTCATGACATTTCACAGCTAAGAACAAATGGCACCAGAAAGCTTTGGGATTTGGGAAGAGCAGAAGCGTTCAGCATAAGGGAAGAGGTAATACCCTTTAACCTAAACTGTTTATAACAAATCTTCTTTATTAGGCAAGAGTATGTTTTTAAAAAAGAGAACTGAACTCACTGTCAGCCCTGTCACTCCTGAAACCTTCACAGCAATGCAGCTGCTGAAACATTTCCCCATTCTTCTTCCCTTGACACACTGCACGTGAAGCTTTACATGATTTTGCTTTTACATTGTCCTGATGCCCACACATGACCCAGATCCTCCTGGGCCAGACACCTCACAGGCATGTGCTCCTTGTGCAGACCACAGTCCCCCACCCTGCAGCACACACAAGCCACCACAGGGCTCAGACCTACCCACCCCTCTTCTCAAACCTCTCTTAGTTGTAGCTTGTGCTCTGCACTGTAATTTCTAACTTTTGGGGCAAACTCTGCTCTTGCAGAAGCTGTTTCCAGCTCAGGAACAAGGGCTTAACTCAGTACAAAGCCACCTTTGCATCCCAGCAGGACCAGCCCTGCACTTTTCATTCTTCTCGACTGAAAATGCAGGACAGATTTGGCTTGGCTCTTATTCCCCATTTGACTGGAAACAGCTCTAAGTGCGGCCATGAACTTAAGGCATGCAGTTTATCTAGGGAAGTCCAGGACAAGGCTCCCAGGGGTCCTTTGCTCAGAACTGGCTCAAGTAAAGGGAAAAGAGGAGCCAAATCCAGACTGTCTGTGCTTAAGGAGGACAGCGAGCATTCAGTCTCACTCTGCATCCTTCAGTGGCTTAAAGAAACCCTAAAGAGTCTGGCTGGCAGCAATTTGAGCTGCTTGAGGGGTGCCAAACAGCTGCAGGGTTGCCTGCCATCCCCTCAAGTGGCAGGTGGGAAGTCAGCCTGCTACAATCGCTTTTATCCTTCAAAAGCCAAAACCTCATAGCACATATCCTGCTTCCGCCCAAAGCTTTACTCCGTTCACCTTCTCACAGGATGTCCTGCCCCCCATTTTTTTTTTTTTCACTTTGGCAACGGCTCTGTCAAAATATTCAGTGGCTAAAATATTTATGCTATATAATATATTTAAAAATGCAGCTGCTGTCTCTTTTACAGCGTTTACCCTTCCTGGAGAAGCCCTTTTGAAAAGAAGGGCTGGAGGAAAGAGTTAAAAACACAGGGACATGCATGTGTCCCCAGGGGCCTGCTCCTGCCCCTCATTCAAGGCCGTTAGCTGTGACCATACCTCATCCTCGTAGACCACGAGCTGTGTTTTCCGTAGCTGGATGTAACGATCCTTCCACAGTCCCAGAAGCCCCCCACTGCTTTTTTTAATCCAGCCATATTTCTCTGCAGTTGGAGCAGACTTTGGTTTCTCTGAGACCTCTTCCTTTGTAACCTGTAGGGACAGAAGGGACAAGGAGTTTTCATCATCAGAAAGCCTGCCCAGAGAAGATTTTGGCACCCATCAAATGTGGTCCCTCCCCACCACATCACAACAGGAGACTGGCATCTTCCAGAGGAAAACTCAGCCAGCTCTAGGACTGGGGAGTGGGCACAGACCTCAGCCATCCCTGGAGACTCTTTTGGGATGGCAACAAGTCCACCTTGCTCCCCTGCTCACCCAGGGGCTTTGCTTCCCTCTCTGGGCAGGTACTCCTTGCTTACTTGTGGTCCTTACTTAGGTCCACACGAAGTGGACCTTAAAAAAGAGCAGCCTCCTCTTTGCTCCTCCAGCTTTCTGATGAATCCCAGCAGGATGGATTCTGCTGGCATCTGTAGCATCACCATATTTTATCCCAAGACCACTTCTGCCATCTTCTCTTCTAGGTGTCTATGCTTGGTCACCATCCCCAACCCAACTCCTGTGTGCAAATCCACAGCATGAAGGCCAGGAATTCACCACATCTGCACTAAAATGTTCCCAGCAGGTTAAAGATGAGAGCTTTCCTCCTCTTCAATGCACTGGAAGAGCCTCTGCAAAGGTAGGATCCCCATATCCCCTCCCTTGGAGCACACTGCTGCTCCCAACACCCCATGGAGCCCTCAATAAGCCTCTTTCCCTGGAGCAAGGCAAGGGGAAGCCCTCGCTGAGCCAAATCCCCTTACACAAACACCTCACCAACCTTGTGATTTGTCAGGAGAGGCCAAGCCCCAATCCTCCTACCTCCTCCCAGGGACCCTACTGTCCCCCAGACTCCATTTCCTCCATGTCCCCTCATGTAATAGATGTAATAGCAGCAATCCTGCTGCAGAGAGCTGGCACACAAAAAGAGGATGTGTGACAAGAGAGCCCCAAACATACCAAAATGGCCCTCACTGCACAAACTGGACCAGCTGGGGCTCAGACATCTTGTTTCATAACATGAGAAAATCCCAAGTGCATGGAACAGAGTCAAAGCTGGACACTCCCATAGCCAAGACAGAGCAAGTGTGTACAGATGAGCTCAAAAAATTTGGAGGAGAGGCTTGCTAACAAATATGTTTTCATGCACCAAACTCCCACTGAACACACCCTTGGACAGCAGCTTTTATTAGAGTAAGCTCTTATTCCAAAGAGGGAGCATGCACCCATACGAAGAACTAAAAACAGCTTCAACATCCCATGCACCCACATTTATTCTGACCTCCACTAAGGTCTAGAAGGGGCTGGGCTTTGCAGGTAGGCTCAGGTGCAGACTGGGAACAAGAAACTAAAATAAACTGTGTTTCACCTAAAAGAAAATTGGGCCGAAACCTGTAACAACCTTGGTGCCTTTTGTAGAAGTTATTTCAGTTGTACTGAGCTGCATCTGAAACGGCCACAATACAGGATGACTGAGCATCAAAAAGTTTTCCGGGAAATGAGAGGGACTGCGTGGGGTGGGTTTTTTTTAAACTTGACTTTTTAGGTTGCCAGGAAGTTGTATTCAGTTGAGATATGCAACTTCAGCAAACATCAATTCCTGCACAAATACAGACCTGCTGGTTTCCTGATCGAGAACCCTTTTGATGTCATTTTTAGATAGCTGGGCATGGACTATAACCTCCCTCATAGCACTTGTGCATGGATGCAGCTATATGAAGAGTTTATTCAAGTGAGTCCAGACCAACAACTGCTAATTTTTTTTTACTCTTTAAGGCTTTTTTTTGCTTGCCAGGTGAATTTTTGCAGGGTTTTTTCCCCCACCCAGCAGAAAGGCTGAAGTCACATGGTAAATATGTCTATCCACGCTCTCTTCTGCAGAGTGAAAACAACTCTGGTTTTAAAATGAAAGTACTCCCTGTGAAGACACAGCACGTAAGGTCTACTTCTGAAAAACAACCTGCCCCAGCAGAGCCAGGGCTCATGTTGGCACTTCTGCACAAGGCACAGCAAAGGCAGATCTGGTTTGGAGTCTGGCTCTCCAGCCTTCCAGGGTCAGTACCTTCCCTCCTTGGCATTGAAAAGGCTGCCTTGGAGCTCCCCAGATCACTCAGGAGACCTGGCTGGAACACCTGCCTGAAAGGAGCCATGCACAGGGCACCCTCTGTACCAGGATACCTCCGTATCCTGCTGTGCCAGCACCTGGGATCATCCACACAGAGGATCCATGACTCCAAGCCCCACCTGAGCAGCCCAGGAAAGGGAAGGTGATGGAAAGTGTGATGAAATGGAGACTGCTGGTCTCAGCAGATGACAACAGTCACAAGCAGAGGGCTCTGCCCCTGGCACTGCACAGAAGTCACCTGAGCCTGAGCTGCCTTCTCTTGTCCCTGCTATGTGGCAGATGTGAGAGGTGAGATCCAGCATTCTGTAGGGACGCTGAGCTGCTGGGCTCTGGCTCAGCGGCTTCCCCCTCACACATACCCAGCACATCCCACAAGGGGGGACAGGTGCTGTAATCCCTCACCTGCACCTTAAGGACATAAAAAACCAGATGATGCAACTGGGGAGTTTGTTCCTGCAAAAGCAAGGAGAGTCTCAGAGATGGTGCCTGACATTTTTGTGGATTATTTTTATGTCAGCCCTGCCCCAAACTGGCAAGGGGCTGTTGGTCAGGGAAGGGCACTGGCAGCAGGGCATTGTGTCTGTCCTGTGTTCTCTGCCTCCAATTCCACAATTAAAATGGGAGCATGACAAAAAGACATGAGCTGCTGTTAACTCAGCTATATCTGAGGATGCTGCAAGAAATAGTAAGATATCCTTCTTGGGATGTTATTGGGCTGGATTCATTCCTGTGGTAAATCCATGAGAAGAAGCCCCTGACATCAACCAAGTGAGCCAGTATAAACGGAGGAAGAACTGAGTTATCCTGATGCTGGCTCATGCCAAAGGCATTGCTCCCAAAACCAATCCATAAGAGCCATTTTTGCATTTTATATCGTGGTGGCATTAGAAGTGAAACATGAGTTCCACTCCTCCAGCTTGGTTTAGCCTCACATTTTGCAGCTCAGCAGAGAACCCAAATCAGACAGGATGACTTTTTATTTAACAATTAGGCAGTTCTTTCTCCCCTGCCCTGTATTTTACAGGCCCACAAACTCACATACTCTTCATGTCTTCCAACACAACAAACCCCCAAGAGTTGAATCACAGTGGTGCTCTAAAGTTACACAGAGACAGAAGTGCCTTAGTTACATCAACTTCATTTCAAGCAAGCATCTCACTTATCACACACTCCTTTCTACCAAGGTGCTGATGAACAACTCCCAGGAGACAACCTGCATCCCCAAACCTCCACTCTTTTTCTCCCTTTTCACGTTATCTCCCAAACCTTGCTGTTAGCCCTTCCACTTTTCCCCAGCCTGCTGGAGCAGAACTACCTCACTGGAAACAAACTGCTCAGATCCACGTGGAACTTGGGCAACTGCCTCTGACACCCCTTCTGCAAGCAATCCCTGGAGGATGCATGTGTCACTAAAGAAGAGAAGCCTGTGAGACGGTCACTCAGTGCTGGTATAGGTGCGAAGCCCCTTTGGCTGGCAGCCGCCAGCTGGAAGCAGTTTCTCTGCTGTGGATTAATTTCATGGATGCCAGCGGATAATAACAACTCTCAGTCAATACCAACTTGGGCTGCTTTGCCGTCTCCCTGCTGTTTTAAAAGAGCTTTCATCCTTGCCACAGAATGTTGGGAGCTGAAATAAGGGGGTGTGAGGGGGGAGAAACAAGCCACAGCTACAGGGATCGCATGTACCAGACAGAGCTTGAAGTCCTCCGGCAGTCCGTCCTACCGGGAGCTTTCTTTGTGCATGAGCAGCAAAACCTCCTCCAAGAAAAGGAAGCAGAAGTAATTGCATGGCCAGACGAGGGGAGAAAACGACCTGTTTAACTTGCTAACAAATTTGTGGCATCTTAATCAATCCTCACAGGAATGGATTACTGGGGTGTGTGATCCCACGGACGAGAAAACCTACGTGTGCAGAACAAGCACCACTGCCCTTCTCCGAGTTAAACCCGTCCCAAGCAGAAGGAGGAGCAGAACAGAAGTGGGGAAGGCTGGAGGTGCGTAGACATGTCCAAGCTGGCGATTTGACCCAAGTCCGGCTCCAGCAGGGCAGGACAACACCCCAGCGGGAGTCACTCGGGGTGGCCCGAGCACGCGTGGAACCAGCCCGGCTCTGCCACCGCCGGCCGAGCCCCTCCCGACCGGGTCCAACATCCCGAGGGCTGCGGGGATGCGCTGCCGAGGCTCTGCCCGAGCCGCTCCGAGGGCTGCTGGGGATGGGGAACCCCCCGTCCCGCGGTCTCCTTCGCCGTGCCCCGGGCGCAGGGGGGCCGGGATGTCCCAGCGCCGGCGAACACCCGAAAAGACCCCGAAGTGGCCGGTGCGGTCCCCCTGCCCCGGCAGGGGCTTCTCCCGCCCGGCCCGGCGGTCCCCCCTCCCTGTCCCGGGTTCACCCCCGCTCCCCGTCCCGCTCCCGGCCGGACTCACTTGCTCCATGGCTCCTCGCCGCCCGCTCAGGGGCTCGGCCGCCGCCCNAGCAGCACCGCCGGGTTTCCGGCGGCTCCGGCGCTGCCAGCGAGGAGGCGGGGATGCCCCCGCCGCCGGCCCC
>VZRF01001877.1:84575-101221 GCA_013396875.1 Vireo altiloquus
TGGGAGCCCCCGGGACCGGCTGGGACTGAGCCCGGGGAAGGGGGATGAACGGGGTTCCTGCGGTCAGACGGCAGCTATGGGGTGAGACATGGACCCCGGGGGTGGGACAGGATAACCAGGGATGACAGGATACCCGGGGCGGGACATGGAGCTTGGAGTGGGAGAGATCCCCCGGGGTCGGATAGGGTCACCAGGATCAGGCAAAACCCCCGTGGTAGGACGATGTCTCTGAAATCGGGGAATCCTTGAAATTGGAGGGTTCCTGAAATCAGAAGGTTCCCAGTGTCTGTCCGAGTCCCTAGGGTCCAATAGGATTACCAGGGTTAGACAGGGTCCCCGGGGTCAAATATAGCTCCTGAGGTCAGACAGGGCCTCCAGGGATCAGGCTAGACACCCGTGGTAGAAGAGTCCATAAAATCAGCACGTCCTAAATTTCACAGGGCTCCCTGTTGTCTCACATGGTCCCCTGGGATGAGAGAGGGTCCCATGAGACCAGGCCAGGCCCCTTTAGTAAGACAGTGCCTGAAATCAGTAAGTCCTCAGGGTCAGACAAGGTCCTGGGGTTGAGGCAGTGGGTCCGGGGTGGCACAGTGTCCCTGGGGCTGGGGTCAGGTCAGGCCCCAGGAACATCAGGACAGGGTGCAGGGTGTAGAGAGGTGAGGGATGCTCCACAAACCCAGCGTGGAGCAATGTCCAGGGCTCAGGTCTGTGTATCCACATGACTCCTGCAGCCACAGTGCTGGCTCCTGGTCATGGGGTGGTCTCTGGACAATGGATTTTGGCAGAGGGGTGATGCCACTTATTCACCTAAGGAAAACAGCTGGGAAATGGTCTTTGGTAGCAGAACTGGTTAACACTAGTCATGCTCAGAGCTATTGTTCTCCACTGGTATTCAGCTTTGCAGACTTCTGCAGCTATTTCAGGCCTGCTGGAGGGCTCATGTACCCAACAGCCTGCCTGGTTTTTCTTCTAATTATTTCAGTCAGTCTAAAAAAAGACATTACCTCCCTCTGCAAACCTTGCCTTCATTGTTCTCAGCACAGAAAATAAGAAGGAAAGGAGAATAAAAGTCTGACACCCTCTATCTCCAGGTTAAATGCTGTTCTACATAGGTATGGGAACTGCTGAGAGGAACAACAGGAGGCAGCTTCTGCTAACCAGAGGTGGAAGTGATAGCAGAGCATTTGTCAAAGCTGGATACCCCCATCCTGCAGGGCCAGGGGTTAATGGAGGAGTCGGGAATCACCCTGGGACACACCAGGACTTGAAATGAGAAATCCTGGTACTGTCAAGGCACGTTGACAGGAGAATGATTGCCATGTCAGCAGAAAGACATCTCACATGGGAGGGAGCCGCTAATAGCTGTGCTGTGATGAATCTGGGTTTTGACAAGAGGCTGAGGCACCAAACACACTCGGAAAAGCCAAGGGAGGACAGACAGTGTCTAACTGGCTGTAAGTGGTGTGAGCAGAGAGAAAGCATCAAGAGAGAGCATGTGTTGTGCTGATCACCATGGTCAAGGCATTGTCCAAGCGCTGCACTTGCCCTCCGTCTCCTCTCACCTGCAGGATTTTGGGGTAGGACCCTCCTGTTTGCTCCAGTTGCACAGGGCTGCAAGAGCAGCAGGGGCTGAGCCAGGACTGGAGCTCCTAAGGGAAACTACACGCAAATAATTATTAGTGATAATTAGCAAAAACACACTGATGACATCTCTTTCCTATCTGCTTAGCTCCGGGTTTGGCAAAGGCTCCAGTCTCGCTGAGACAATCCCCATGTTGTATAAACACCTTCTGTGGCCTCCCCTGCTCCTCCTCCATGGCCAAGAGCCAAATTACGCAAAATGCTACCGCAAGCATCAGTGGTGGCACAGAGGGGCCAGGCCAGTGGCCAGGGGTTTGACAGCATCCTTCAGATTCCTTCTTTACCTGGCACAACAGGCACCTCTGAAAGATGTGACAAGAAAATCATGACTGGTCATCAGCATTCAGAACTGTCACCAAGCCAGGATTAGCTCTCTGCTGCCTGACACCAGGTGGGAGCTGGTTTTGAAACATATTTTCTTTGTTTAATTTCCTGAGCCATCAAAATGGGATTTTGGGTGGGAAGTGGGATCAAACCAGCTCACCCACAGCCACTCAGTGGGAGTGTGAGAGCAAGACAGGGTGTCGCAGTGCCAAGTTTGGCTCCAGGATGGTGCCAGACATCGCAAAATAAACTATTGAAAAAAGGTTATATTTTAGCCAGGCTTTTAAAACAACCAAAAAACCCTCAAATTACCGGAACTGTTGTTCAGTATTCTCTGTTTTCCTGGCAGGCTGAGGGAGGTGAGGGGAAGCCTCTGGCTGTACAGATAGGGTGGGGGCTGTGGTTCCAGCTCTCCTGGAAAATTTTAATTGGTCAAAAAGTGAAGAATATTTTTAGCATGCAGTCAATGTGCATGTGAGGACGTGTGTGCTGTGAGAGCATGCGGTGCAGAGGCCACATCCCTGTGATTTATCAACTATCCTCACCCTTGCAGGCAGACCTGGAGAGACCCACTCTGACCCCCTCCAGCATTGCAGGGGAACCTGCCGTTTGCAAGAGGATGTTCAGTTCATAACAGGGAGGTTGGTCCAGAAATGCTGCAGGGAGGGGTGTTGGGCATGTGTCTGCGGCCGGGACAGGCTGCCCTGTTGTCTTCTGCTTTGATAAGAGGTGGTGAAATGCTGCTGCAGCAAAGTGAAATGGAGTCACGAGTGACACCAGAGAGGGTGGGATGGTGAGTCATGAACTGAGGAAGTTTCTTTGCAAGGGGACCTGTGAGTCCTCCCACTCTGTGCCTCAATGGCCACATTTGGGGTCTTGCGAAACTTGGGGGGAAGGATGTAGAGGAGATCCACGGTGCCGGGTGTCAGGAGCTCTGGCTGCAGACACACAGCTTCCCCAAAGCCACTTAGGGATGAGACAGGACTGCAATGGGTGGGGAGTCCCTCCTTCCCTCCCAAACGTGGACAAACAAGTCTCTCCAGCCACAGACACCACATTAGAGAGCTGTGGTCGCCCTCGTGTCTACCTGCCATCCTTTCCCTGCTGCAGGCAGGGAGCTCTGCCTCCTGCATCCAACCCGAGGTACCTCGTGACCAGGGTCAGCCACTCCACCTGCTCCTGCCTTGGTTTTCCTCCACTTCAAATGGCAATAACCCATCTCCGGGGCTCTCTGAAGCCAAGTTCATTAGTGCCTGGCTTTGTTAATTGCTTTGAGCTGGGCTGGACAGACAGAGACTCATTATGGCAATTGCCCTGTTATCTGCTCCACACTGGGGAGGAGGAGGTGAACATGCCTGTGAGACTGGAAGCCAATGCTGGGCTCAGTGAGGCCACAGGGCTCCTGAGCTGGAGGAGAAAACTTCAACCCCTTCATATGCATGGCAAATTAATGGGGATGTTCTTAATTTCATCTGTTTGGTTGGGGCTAAAACAAAAAGGCCCAGCGAAAGTGCCGGGTCTGAATGGATGCACAAGGGTAGGGCTCAATTCAGGCTCTTGATGGCAAGTAGAGCATATGGCACCTTCTCACAACTGCATGGTTGTAGGGCTAAATCAGTTGTCAGGTGGACTGCAGTCCTCCAAACTACCTGTGCTAGACAAGAGGCATGAAGGTGGCCAAATCCTTGGTCTATGCATGGGGAACTAGCAGCAGCAAAGGCTGGAGGAGATGGCAACCACACATCTAGAAGAAGGTCTCTCTTCACCTCTCNCATGGCTACCACACATCTAGAGCTGGCACGGAAGAAGGTCTCTCTTCACCTCTCCTCCAGCTGTCTGGGCTTAAATCTTGTGTTTTATGGACAAGCCATGTGAAAGGATGGTGCTTACAGCCACCTTCCCTGCTGCAGTGGGGCGGTCAGGGTTATCACACCTCATCTGAGGCTTGGCCTGTAACTCGTGACCTGCCAAAATCCTGGTTTTACCTGTTTTCCTCTTGGCTGATACCAAAAGCTTCTGCCCAAATCAAACCTGGGCTTTCCAGCTACTCTTGCTCCCTATTTTAGTTACATGTCTGGAAGAGAAGACCTAGTTATCTGCCAAAGCCATCAGCCTGCAAGCGCTTGCAGGAACTTGTGCTCTCCCTGCTGATCTTGCTGGTTTTGTAAGGAAAAGCAGTCCTGGCTGCAGAGGACGTCTGATGCTCACAGGAGGGACAAAGCAGATCCAAAACTGTAGGTAAGGAGGTCACTTGCCAGGGGAAAATGGGGGAGGTGAATGGTTTAAATGATCTTAAAACCAGCAGTGAGTTGAAGGAACGTGGCCAAGCCCTATGGCACGATGCAAAGTGGGCAATGAGTGATGCTGCTTTGTGCTCTCTTCTTCCTTTCTGTTTTAACTCAGCACAAACAGTAAGCCCTGATGAAAGACAGCGGGTGCAGGCTGGAAGAGGTGACTGATGATGCCAGAACATCATTGTTTGTGTCCAGGTGATGGCCACGGTTCATGCACGAAAGTTGGGAAGGAGTGAAGCATCTGATGGGTGAGGGCTCAGGGTGACTCTCCTGTTTCATTGCTGCATGAGGGAGAATGGGAACAGTGTGGGGCTAGAATAGGGCTGGAATAGATGGTCCATGCTGCTTTTAGTCCTCAGGTGTTTTGAAGCCAGGGCTGTGACCCACATCCTGCCGGCAAAACCCAATCCCTGTGTAAATGACCTGGAGCAGCTTCCCACATCCCTCATCTCATCATCCTGTGCCTGGGGCAGTTGCCTCTGGGCTCTCCCAACAGCTCTGCACTGTTCCTGGCCTTCACTGACATCCCTTCCAATGACAAAATATGCCAAAAATAATCCCTGCTCTCCAGCAGGAAGGTGGGATATAAACACACTGACTGTTTGTTAGTGTTAGTGCTTGCCAGGCTTTCAAACCGGACTCAGTTTGGGGGGGATCACTTCCTGCTCCACAGTCCTGACCTCCCACTGCCTCCCTACTCTGTCTAGGTATGGCAGCTCCCCAAAACACCTCTGCTCTGTGCATGCCACTTTGAGAAGGCAAAGCTGCAGCCCCAGAGGTGCTGGAGGGATTTTTCTGGTTGAGTTTTAGGTAAGGCAGCCTCTCTGGGTGCATTGCAGCTTTCCTGTATGCAATGTAATATTGCAGTCCTCCCGGAGCTGCTGGAATATATAAAAATATGTTATATATGATATGATAATATGTTCAGAACCTGATTTTGTTTGCTATGGCAAGAAACAAAACCTCAGGGAAGTGTAACCTGGTACCTGTAGCACTGATGACCCCTGGTAATACAATCCTGCTTCATGTACTCTTGCTCTCAAGCCCATCCCATACCATCCTGATTCTGATCCCTACCTGCCACCCTGCCTGGTTCACAAAGGGACCCGGGAGTTTTGGGGAGCGGTGGCTTGCACAGTGAGCAACCGTGGAGTTTGTCTGATGTGGATGAGCATGTAGAGAACACAGGAAGACAGCAGAAGGGGTTAAATCAATAGTTACATTTAAATGAATATTCTGATTTATTCTCCTGTCCCAGTGATGCTGACTTCCTTTGCCAAGCAACTTTGGTTCAAGGGTGCAGACCTCAGTGGCTCATATTGAGCCACCATTTCTGTGGTGAGCATGGATTTTGGCAGACATGCTGCAGGATTGGGCTGGTTTGTTGTTGAGAAGAGAGGAAGCAAAAATTAAACAACTTAACCATGGCTGTGGTCTCTAAGCCTAACCCACTGGTGAGACTGGCTCCCCAAAATTTGGTGTAAAAAGGCGTATCAACAATTGTTTCACCTCTGGGTTTCCCTGCAGATGCTGATGGCCAAATTTCTGCTGCCAGTGCTTGGGTCCCTGCAGGAGAAAGCTGAAAAATCCTGTCTCCTGAATCAGGACTTCAGGATTATGCTTTCCCTGAAGATCTGTTGTGCAGTGGCTGTGAAAACGAGCTGACTCTTGGTGTGAGCATGGAGGGGGTGAGATTTACAGCTGTGCCCTGGTTTTTATGGTGACTCATGAGGTAGGATTGATCAACTGAATTCCGCAAAGATTTACAGCAAGTAAATCCTTTCATGTGCAGGGCTTATTGCACTGGCTTGTTGTGTCCAAGACAGTTCTGGAGGTACTGCCAATGGCCGAGCAGCCAGTGTGAAGCACTCCCCTGTGATGGAGTTTTCCCCCTGACATGGGTTCATCCCCCTTTAGCCCTGCAGTGAGGTGGTACTGGGACCACGAACACTTTGCATCCCTCTCCCAGCACTGTGGCCACCTCTCAGCCTTTCCAGTGAGGCCAAGAGCTTGGTGACCAGCTGCCCAGCTCTCAGTCATGCCACTGTCCCACCTTAGCACAGACCCATGGATGAAACAAGCTGTGGGATGCAAAAGGTCTGACTGAGAACATGCAGAAAATACTTCCTTTCTAAAATTTCAAAATGTAATTAGTGTTAGTAATGACGATTACGAGCCTGAGAGGGGCGAGGAGAGGGGTTCAGACTGTCTGACAGCCACAGCCTTTGCGATAATGCCTGATTCGGCAGCCTGATGTGGTACCGGGTCCTTGCTGCCTCCAACATCCCTGCCGCTCTGTCTCCAGCATCCCAGCCATACCCCCCGCATCCTTGTCCCATCCCTCTCCTCAGCCTTTCCCTTTAGCCCCGCTGAGCCCATCCGTCAGTCTCTCTCAGCCCGAGCCCCCGCTGCTCCCCGGGCAGCAGCAGCAGCCCAGCCCGAGCCCCGGCGCTGTCCTTCCTCCCGCCCTTCCTCCTCCCCGCGGCGTGGTGCCATCCCCACCTAGTGCCGGCCCGGCGCACCGGCCGCGGGCAGCCTTGGGGCTCCCCGGGCTCCCGGGGCTCCCCGGGCTCCGGAGACCGTGGCATCTCCTCCACGCCCCCGGCTGCACCCGGACAGCCGTGTCACGGCGCTGCGGGGGATTTTTCCTGCCCTGGCCCTGAGGGATGCTCCGGGGTAAAGGAAAGGTGGGAGGTAATGAGCCGATGCAGCTTCTGCACTGCTCCAGAGGACGGGGACAGGCGGGGGCCACCACAGATCCCACGTCTGCTGGGGCTGTTGGCCTCTTCATGCCCCATCCTGCGGCCTGGGAAAACGGGATTCCTCCCTTTCCAGGACGGGGAACCCAGCTGGGAATGAGGGAAATGTCCACATACCGTCCACAGACACCGAGCTTGTCCCGTCACCAGGACTGGTCCCCTCTGGGTATCACTTTGGGGATGCTCCTGCCCATGACAAGTTTGGAGTTCTTAGTGGCATTTTCCAAGGGCGCATGCCCATGGACTCCACATGTCTCAGTGCCTGAGGAGCATCACCTCACTCACCTGCCTCCAGATCCTGTAAGCACCAGTTGTAGATGTCTAGGGCAGAGTAAGAAGCCAGGAAATGCCTTGAACAGTGTCCCCCTGTACTAGATCTGTTCTTGTCCCCCTCCAGCCCATCAGAGACTCCCAGAGCCACAATGTCTTTAAATTTTCCTTCTCCACCTTCACCCTGTTGTACCTCAGATTCACATACAGCTTCTTACCAGCCCTGTCCCTGTGCCCAAGGGCTGTTCTCTCTGCCCAGGTGCTGTCCAAGCTAGCCAAGGCATCCAGAGGTATCTTCTCGCCTGGAACACAAGGACGTGAGCAGTCATCCTCTGCTCAACCACACCAGCTTCCCTGGGTTTGCAACATCCTTCATCCAGTATAATTTTGGTTGGATGAATCCTCTACAAGTTGCTGCACCCAGTCCTTGGAAGGAAGTGACTCTTTGCACTGACAATTTTCTGAGATTTTGCTCTTTTTTTGTGCTTTCCTATCTTTTGTCTAGCTCCACCCTCCCTGGCCATTGTCTAGGCACTTTCCTCAGCTCCCTTGGGTGCTGTGGCCTGGCTGTCCCAGTCCCACGGCATATCAAGGTCCCCTGGAGTTTCCCCATGGCTCAGGGTTATTCCGAGGGAGGATGCTCTGCAGAGGGATGCTCCCACTTGCCCTGGGGTACTATGGAAAGCTGGGAATATACTCAGAAATTTCTAAAGACCACAGGAAAGCACGGGAAAGACAGACCACAAGGTTGGAGAGGAGGCAGGAGGAAAAGAAGATTAAGGGGTGATGTGGCCTCCTTCATATTTCCTCATGAAACAAGGAAAAAGCCCAACACTGCCCCTATTTTTTCTTGGAAAACCCCTTCTAGCTCAGCTCTGAAAGCGGGATTCAGCAGCTTGGTGCAACTCAAATGTTTCCTCTGCTGCTTTAAAGAAAATGTTGGAACAGAGCAAGCTTAAAGCCTGCTGAAGAGGCCCATTTATCTGGGAAATGAAAGAAAATATTGGGATAATATTTGGAAAAGCCTGTGAATGGGCACGGCCCAGCATGTGCCGGGCAGCAGCAACCTGTGAGCTGCGGGGGGAGAAGCCACCCTCTGCGTGTGGTTAATTTTCCCCTTTTCCCTCATTTCCTTCCCATTTCCTTCCCAGCTCTGAAAGGTTTTGCCGTGCCTAGGTGGCTCCTTGAGATGTGTTTCCCCCAGGAGAGTTGTAGTTCTGGAAGAAAAAGGGATTTTTCATGAGCAGGATGGGCACAAACCCTGCCCAGTCTGAGTATCCGGGGGGCTGATGGGGAGGTGTTTCTTTCCCCTGGTTAACAACTGAGGCCAATCTGCAGTATGCACTTTATCAGATATCACTAAAACCAGGGTTGATTCCTGACTAATTGGTCAGTAATAACCATTTAATTGGCAAAGCTGCAGTGAAGCTCCAGCCCTCCCTTTCCAGAGCCATTAGCAGCATCTATTTTAACATTTGGATCCTGGCTGGGATTCAATAAATGGGTTTTTGTTAGTTTTTTTCACATATAAAAACATTAATGTGTGTTCAGAATTCAGTTGGACATCTCATTTGGCTTTGAAGCATAATTATGCTTGATGAGGACTAATAAGCAGCTTTCAAATCGAGACCAGGTTAGCGTCTCTCCTGCTGTCTCTGTGGAGAAGCTGATACTCTCCAACAGCTGATTTTTATGGGACCAATCCAGATATGTCCAGGGCTGCATAGAACCCTGCTTTGTCTTTGTCTTTTGTTTTTTTTTAAAGGGTCTTTTTCCACCTAGGATGAGTTTTTATTGTTTTGGAGTTTTGCTCTATGTGGGTCTCAGGGTGCTTTTGCAGGATGTGAGGCGTGATTGGCTGAAAACAGATTTTTTTACCCCCAGCCTCATTAAGAAAGAAAATAAACATTGGAGGGTTTCTTTTTTTTCAATGTGACAAATGGAAACTCTAAGTTCTCAGCCCCAAACTGGTCCCAAGTCTTGAGATCTTGGTGTTGGCTTGAAGCCTGGCTGCAGACTGAAGCAGATGTTACCAGTCCTTGGCACAGATGATCGTTGATGGGTGATGGCTGATGGTTGGATTGATGTTGAGGTCGGCCCTGCTCAGCACCAGTGCTTGCCCTAAGGTGGAGCTGCTTCTCTTTCAGCATCGTGGCTGCCCAGAAAACACTGCATCGAGTCTGATCACCCAAATACCGCCTTCCTGCAGCTTCTGAGCAGGGCTCAGAAAAAAGAAAACCCATCCGAACTGTGGGTTTGTGATTGTTTTCCACCCTCCCCCATTAAAATTCTGTGTCAAAGGTAAGCTCGCTTGGAGATTAGGTTTTGGTAAGTCTTGCTATGCTGCCAAAACCTCCAGAAATGCCCTTGGTGAGCCCCAAGCATGCTCTCCCACTGGGATGGAGAGTGAGTTCTGGTCCCAGCTTGCCAGAGGGTGAGGGGACACAAACATGGCACATCTGCTTCTCTGCCAAAAACTGTCCCTTCTCAAGGGTGGCCCTCCTGTCCTTTACCAGCAGAGCCCCTCCACAGTCCCACAGGGCTGCTATAACCCATCACTCACACAGCTGTTTCTCTGGCAAACCCCACAGCTTCTGCTCTAAATCCCCCAGATTCCCAGCTGAGTCAAAGTACTCCCAAAATCTAAAGATGGCAAAGGAGAAAACCCCTCCTGTCCTATTCTGTCACTGCTCTGGGGGTTGGTAGGGGGTTGATGGCCACCAGCCGAAAGCTGTGGGGGAAAGACCTTTAGTGGTGAGCACTTGGTGCTTGGGCAGCTCTCCTGCATTTTTTTCTAAGACATTTTGCAGCAATTAATGAGCTGCAGGTAAATGCCAAACCCCAAATCCTGGCAAAAGTGCCAGCTGCTCTGCAGTCAGGACAGACCCAGCCACTGACTCCGGGCTGACCATGTTCCAGCCCTAAATAGCTGCTTTTTAGGGACAGGTGGGTCACAGCAAACTTTATTTTTCTGGAAACAGCAAACACGTTGTGCAGGGCAGGCTTTCCAAGGATGCTCCCCACACCCTTTTCAGGAAATACCACGCAGCTCTCCTTCGTGCCATGCCAATTTTTTTTTTTAATTGGCATAAATGATAGCCTCGGCAAGGACACGCCGTGTTTTCCCTGGGCTGTCGGATTTTATTTTGAAATCGCTGCTGGCTTGATCTTTGCATCTCTCCACCCCCAGGCTCATCTCTCTCCTCTTGTGTTTCTGCTCCTGGTGCTTGCTCCAGTGCACTGGGGTTTGCTGGGAAGTGAAGATGCAGGGAGGGGGGCTCATCCTGTGCCAGTCACAGCCGGGTCCTTGGTACATCACCCCACCTGGGGGTGAAATAGAAGAGCTGCCACAGAGAGCAGACAGCAGCTGTTCCTTCCTGGTTACTCCCAGCCCCTTTTAAGAGTCCAGCTTTTGATCCCAAGTCCAGCCCTGGAGCCATCATCCAAACAGCAACAGCAATCCTTCCTTTGGGGGAACTTGGAATAGCCTCCCCCTGCATGGTGACAACACATCCTGCACGTGGCACTGGTGTAACCGGCTTTTCCAAGACCTGCTCTTCCAGGGGTGGAGTTGGGTTGGCTCAGTTTATTACCAGCACCCTCTTGACTCCAATGCTTCTCTCTGGTACATTGCTCTTGGATGAAGTGGGATGGTGGCAACAACCAGGAGGGGAGGAAGAAGGATTCCTACTTCACATGTGGGATGGGTTCCACCAGGACACATCCCTGCAGTTCCTGTCCCAGCACCCTCTCTGGTTAAAGCATCTCCCCATTCTACCACCCTCTGCTTGTGCATTTCCTTCCTTGCCCCAATTTCCAAAGTAACAATAAACCCCAAACCTATTCCAGATGGGTGAAAAGGCTTGGGTTTGTTCTCTTTTAGTTCAAGACCAGCATACAGGCAATTATCTTTGATTGGTTTTCCTACCCTATGGATGTGTGTACTTGCCCCAGCAGTCCCCAGAGTGCCCTTCGGCCACCGAACTTCAATTGTTTCTAAACTTCAGGGTCCATTTTTTGGATATTTTTTCAGGCCTGAGTCCATAATGGACCCTTTCTCCCCTCTTTTTTATTACTAGTGTTTTTACCAGGATGACATTTGGACTAGGCAGGGAAATCTTCTTGCCTGCTACACCAGTACCTGACAATCAAGATTTAATCTTTCTGGAAAGGAAGAACGCATCAGATGGGGAAAAAAAATTCAGATATCTGTGAAATTGCAGAAAAGCAGAGCAGGAGGAGCCTGTGGGAAATCTCCAGCCCAGCCTGGAGCAGCACAGCGACTGCGCAAGCCCCAACCATCACTGGACAGATGTTGGTCTAATTACGGCTAAAACCGCTGGTGCTGGTGCTGGGGATGCTCTGCTCTCTGTACCCCAAGTGTATCATTGCAGTCAGGCAGCCTCTCTAATCCCCAATTTAAATCCCTTTGGCTGCTGCCTTCAGTGCTTGAAAGGGGTGCTGGGTGGCAGAAAACCATTGGCACATCCTCCTCGGTCATCCCTGTGGTTCTGAGCTCTTCCACCCTGGCAGGAGCGCTATTTCCCCTGTAATTTTCCCCGTTTGTCACTGAGAGCTGCTGGGGATCAGAGATTTTTAAAATGGATGTTTCAAGAATTTGGAAATTAATTTCTCCGTACCTGCGGTGTTGTGACCAGGGCTGGGCACCAACACGGAGCTGCTGCTTGTCCCCTGCTCCTTGGGCCTTGCTCCACCTCATCCCCTCCTTCCTCTCCGTCACATTTGATGTCACCTCTTCAGACTGAAAGCTTAATCCAGATTTAGAAAAGGAAGGAAAAAGCCAGGGACAGGATTTTTCCAGTGAGCATGAATCTCCTGGGAATTCACCCAGGGCTTTCCCAGCTGCAAAGCTGGTGGCTGCTGCATGGTGACAGCAGTGGTGCCATTGCCAGAGCCTGTGTGCTGCTGTGACACATCAGCTGTGGAGATGAAGCTCCACAGAAGCTCCAAACCTTATTTTCCACTGGCAGCTCACTCGTGTGCTTGATTTTACCATTAATATCCCCAAAACCATCTGGCCACTAGTGAGTCTGGGGTTATTTTAACACATAAAAGGGCAAGCAGAGAAAAAAAAGAGATTGTTTGAGCTGAGTGAATATAAATGGAAGAATACTGATTTCTCCTGCAGATTTACAAGTCCCTGGAGGGGAGCAGGGACAGCAGCCGAGGGCCAGGTGCTTTGCCATTGCTGCTGTGTACTGGAATGAGCAGGGGCAGCTGCTGGAGGATGCTGGAGGTATTGTGCTCCTGGACAGGTTTGAAGGCTGGTGTTAATGAACTGGTGTTAATGGGCTGGTGTTAATGGGCACCCTGATGTTGAGAAGTTAGCACTAGAGCTGTGCAGGGGCTGGAGCTGGGGGGTTCTTCCACTTCTGGTGACGTGGGCTGTGACCAGAGAGTGGAGAGTCAAGCTGCAGTAACTCCCCGGTGCAGACAAGATCCTGAACTGCATCTCTTTAATTACGCCAGTGCAAATTTCATTCACTTGGTTAAGCCTGGGAGCTACAGAAAGAGCTATTTCCAGGTGTGCTGGTTTAATTATTGCATGTCCTGGATTACCCACCGTGCACAGCTGCATGGCCGGGGTTTGTCGGGCTCGCCGGCGCACCGGGACAAGTTCGCAGCCCTCAGCACGGCGATGGCCCCGCTCACGCCTCGGCACATCCCAGCACACGGGCTCTGCTTGGGTCAGATAAATGGGTTTTAACCTGATTTGTACTGTAATCTCTATGTCGACAGGCTCTCATCACGCACAGGATAAAACCCCAGCTCCTGTGGCCGGGGCCCTGTGGGGTTTCGCCGGGTAGCTCCTGCCAGCAAGGCTGGCTGATGACTCCAAGCCAAGTGGCTTCCCTGTCCTGGCATCCCAGGGACACCTCTGGACCATGGGTGTTTGCAAAATGTCTTTTGTTTGCTTAACTCGTTGCACTGGAGCAGGCAGAGGCACAGCACGCACTGTCTTGTCCCTCCCCCACGGGCAGGGACAGGGTGTCAGTCCTGCTGCCCAGGGCAGGCAGCTCAGTGCCAGCCCTATCATCCCACCCCTGGAAAAAATAGCACCTTTTGGGTGCATTATTTGTACTTTCCTTTTCTGAATGTGCCTTAAAAAGAAGGGCTTGGTTTTCAAAGAAACAGCATTTAAATTACATTCTTCCCTGCTTGTCCAGCTCTTCGCTGTAATCTTATTGCCGTACGGAGCAATGAGCGTGCGTGGGACGTGGTGGGATTTTAACTGTAATTCATGGACAGATATAAAATGCCAGAGTTCTTATGAATTTTATTCAGGAGAGTTTAAATGTTACTAGCTCAGCAGTGCCTCTTTCCACGCTTCCTTTGCCGCAGCTTCTGTTTAACCTCTCAGCTCACAAAATTTATTGTATTGTTGGTGGCTTGCTGTAATTCTCCAGGTTTTCAAATAATCCCAGGAAAAGAGTTAACTGAAGCCTCTGCCTTAGTCTACATCCACTGCAAAGCATGTGGGGTCCAAGTCTGTCTTTCCTGACATCCCTGGTAAATTGCTTGGTTCGTCTGGGAAAATGGCCACTCTGAATTTCAAAATTATGTCAGTGGGAGACGGGTCCATTGCAGTGCAGGGACCAGGGAGCACCAAAACCTGGGTCCCAGTGTTGCAGTCAGCATTTGGGCAAGGCTCTCACCCAGTTCATGTGGTGTTCCAGGCTGAGCTGGACACCACTGGACCCACAACAGGGCACAAGGTTTTTATTGGTACCAGTAACTATTCTCCAGGCAGATACATTGTGGTGAATGGCCTTGGGATGGAAGGTCTGTGATGCAGCTTGCAGCTAGGTTTTGATGGCCATGATGATCATTGATGATCATTGCAGTGGGATGCAGAGCACTCCCAGACATGGATTCAGCCTGATTCTCCTGGAATTCATCAATTTTTTGTCACCTAACACAGACACAATGAGGTTTTGCACACATGCCCCCGCGAAGGCAACCCCTTTCCCATCTTCACTCTCTTCTGAAAAGCTTCAGAAGGTTTTTCCCTGCTGCCGCCAGAACTCATTCACCCTTCTCTGCCCCCTGTGGAGAAGATACTTTGCCCCTCCTTTGCATCCCCTGCTGACAGCAGCGGCCCCCTCAGACCTTCCCCAGCAGAGCCAGGTGGATGTTGTGAAACCAAAGAGTTTTCTTTCATCTATTCCCACCTCTCCTCTGGCTCTGTCCTGCTGCATCTCTCTGGACGTGCATTGCACATGTAGCACACCCAGCACCTGCCAGCCCTGCTCATCCATCTCACACACCTTAATCAATGGGAAACTCGAGGAAAAACCCATAAACCAGATGGGAAGTGAGGATTGGATTTGCAATGTGCTGATACTAATGGAAACCATCCTTCACTGCATAATCAGAAGAAATGGCCACACACAACCCATCATTTCTTCCCAGAGTGCTCACAGGGCAGCCCTGTGAGGACATGTGGGGTGATGAGCCCTGGAGGCTCCAGTGTCCCTGCAGTGATAACCCGCAGTGATAACCCACAGTGATTTCTATGAGCAACAGCTTATGGTGTTCACCATAAGAGTCACCAAACTCCCCTTTGCCTGCAAATTGTGTCAGCAAATTGTCACATCCCTCATGCCAGCACACCGCTTGCACACAGAAACCCTCCAAATCCCCATTTTGCTGATATTTGTAATTTTACAGGGCAAGCCCACCTGTGGCACAGGGACTCACCTCTGTCTGGCCCCTCCATGTATTTGCTACCTGCAAATGGGTCAAAGCCAGCCCAGCGAAGGAGCTGCCAGAGGATTTTGGCCCTGTCTGATGCAGAGCAGGCTCCCTATAAATTTCCCTTGGATTAATCTCACCGCTGAGCTGGGAGTACTTCCCTATTTCCTCAGGCTGTCACTAGCTCACCTGCCCATTGGCAGAGCTGGTATGAATGGGTGGCACCAGACTGTGATTTTCCCCTCCGCCTCCAGTGGTCAGTTGTACTTATCACTCCTTGGCCATCCCTTTCCCCTCCCACATTCAGCTGGGTTTTGCAAATCTGTTTGGGGCTCAGGAAGGTGTTTGTATTCAGAGGGATGGGGTGTGGGGCTTCTGCCCCAAATACCACTCAGTTTTGGTCAGGGTCTGGAAAACAGATGACACCTATTCTGAGAATCACAGCCACCCTGAGACTATCCTGGCTGCAGCCTGTGGATGCCACTTCTCATTGTCAGGGCCCTGGGAGCCCCAGGCACATTTCTGAAGCTCAGATGTGATTCAGGTGAAGCTCTGGTGAGATGCGTGTGAATGCAATGCCACTGAAACATCCTTTCATTTCGGGCAGCCATCAGTTCCCTGCTGGCCTTGGCCCACATTGGCAGGGACGGCTGTGGAACAGAACATCCCTGGCCCGCTCCTGAGCCTGGCCTTTGAATGCACCACCACCTTCTCCAAACAAAGCCCAGTTTCTAATATCCCACGAGGTCTCTGTTGTCCCCTGAATGGCGTCCTTGGGAGGCAGTCAGCACTCCAGCCCATCTGCCCCAGCCCACGGCTTCTGGTGGTGCCCTTAGGGTGTCCATGGCCAGGTTTATGCCTAGTCCTGTCCCAAAACCCTCCCCACCAGCCAGTTCCTCCTGGCCTTTCCCAAGCCCATGAGGAGTTGGCTGGGGTTCCCTTGGGGGTGCAGGGGGGGTGCCAGGAGTATGGGGGCAGGGGGTGCTGGGGGTGGAGGAGAGATGCCCAGGGAATGTGGGGACAGTGCTGGGGGGATGCAGCGGGAATGGAGTGCGGGAGATGCGGGCAGTGCCAACGCATTCCAGAGACAGAGGGGGATGGCAGCTCAGACTGGCTGTCCAGGGGGATGCAAGGGGAATGTGGGGAGAAGAACCAGAAAATGCATGATGGGCTGGCTGAGGGAATGCAGGGGGAATGTGGGGAGTCTCTCCACAGGGTTCACGAGGTACCTGGAGAGCAGATCTGGGAGGATGCATGGAGGGCTGGCCAGGGGGGATGCCCGGGGGATGCAGAGGCGCAAAAGAAGATGCAGGGAGTGCAGGGGGAAACCTGGAGAGAAGTGCTGGGGCATGTAGGGGGATGCAGGGACAATGCAGGGGCTCTCTCTGAAGGGTGCCATGGGCTACCTGAGGAGCACAGCTGGGAGGATGCATGGGGGCTGTCTAGGGGAGAATGCAGAGGAAGTACCCCGGGGAAGCAGGGGCACAAAGGACGATGGAGTGGGGTGCAGAGGGAAGCCCGGTGGGCAGTGCTGGGGCATGCGGAGGGATGCGGGCGGATGCAGGGGGATGCAGGTCGTTGTTCACGTATCAGCACCGGGGTGAGCAGGGAGGAACAGGAGATTGTCCGGTCACATGCAGGG
>VZRF01001877.1:101833-159645 GCA_013396875.1 Vireo altiloquus
GGGGAGCTGCTGGGGGTTCTGGCACCGCGAGCCTGAGGGGGATCGGGGAGCTGCCGGGGGTCTCACGCCGGGGGTCCCGCGACCGGAGAGGAGCCGAGCGTTCCGGGAAGCTACCGGGGGTCCCGGGATCGGAAAGGCGGAGCGGTCTCGGGAAACTGCCGGAGATTCCGGCACTGGGAGCCTGCGGCATATCCCTGGAGCGGGGAGCTCGGCGCCGGGGAGCTGCCCGGCGTCTCGCACTGGGATTCCCGGTACCGGGAAGCTGACGATGGTCCCGGGACGGGGGAGGCAGCGGGGGTCCCGCGGAACTGCCGGCACTCCCGATACCGGGACAGTGCCGGGGATCCCAGGAGCGAGAGATGGACCCCGAGATCTCCCCTCTGCCGGAGGTCCCGCCGAGCTGCCTGGTCTTCCGGGACCGAAGCGGTGCCGGGGGTCCCAGGAGCGGGAGATGAGCCCCCGGAGCGGTCGGGATGAGAATGGGGTCGATGCGGGGATGCTGTCGGAGCGCTTCGGTCCGGGGGCGGGCTCCCCCCGGGTGGATGCCCCTCCTCGGGGTGCCCTGGCCCCGCACCGCCGGGGGTTTGCACAAGTTCCTTCCAACCCGGAAAGTTGTATTTGTGGGTTTAACAAACTTTGGACTCTCTGGCCCGGGTTTATCGGAGATCTTGGGAACACAGAGAACTTTTGCTTTCAAACCCCCGCAGAACACGGGTGTCTTAAAGGCGATTTTCAGCACAGCAGCTCGTTTTCCTCTCAATTTCTTCATCCTCTGCAGTCCCAGATGCAGGCTGGTGTCCTCGGAGTTTGTTCCAGACTTTTTTGCCATGGCGCTGCCCGGCGCTTTTTTGGCTGGGTGACACTTCAGGTTGTCCTTCTGGCCAAGGTGTCTCCCGGACTACAAATTATAACCTTGCTTTATATCGCAACCCTGCTTTTAACTATAATTAAAGTCACGGGGTGCTGCGTAAACAATTTTTTTGGGGGGGAGCCTGAATTGGGCACATTGTCTCCTGCACCTATGTCTGTGACCTCCCGTGGAGGATAACCCCTCACATCCCACCCTCAGTCTCCTACCTGCGTGCTCAGCTCTTGTCCCACCAAGGAGAAAATCACATGTATTATTCAATTGCCTCTATCACAGGGCTGGGCGAAGGTGGTTGTGCAACCCAAAGAGCTTTTCAGTGTTTATCCCTCTTCAGCCAGAGAATATCTTGATTGAACTTCCCACTCTCCCCAGTTGCATCAGCCTAACATCAGCTCCTGGTTTGGGGTTTTGCTGTGTCCCTTCCCTGCTGGAGCATCTGTCACCCCTCCCTCCTTTCCCATCATCCCTGAGCTTGCTGTCTGAGCTCATCCCTGTGATGCTGGAGGCATTTGGCCCATGGGCACAATGTGGCTCCACTGGAGCATCCATCCTTCCCCCCACACGCCGAGCCCTTTCCCCGGGGCAGCTCTGTGCAGGCTGGAGAGCAAGGGAAATATTTCTGTGGTTGCATCAGGGTGTTCCTGGCTCCTGCCTTTCCCGTGGATACTGGGAGCTCGTGCACCACTGGGGCTTCCCCAGCTGCTCTCAACGCCCTGTCTTCAGCTCTCCATCTCTCCAAGCTTTTCCCACTGGGTTTTGGGCTTTTTCCACTGGATCCTGTCCAGGGCCAAACCTTGAGGAACTGCTTTCCCTGCACATGTGCCCATGTGTGACATTTGCAGTGTTGTGCTCAGGATTCGTGGTATGTTGAGCCTCGTGGGGACCTGGGTGTCTCCCTCTTCTCCTCCTGCATCATCAGCTTGTGGAGCTGCTTGTGATGGCAGTGTCCCCAGTGAGATGTGCCCTCCTGGGGGGCCCGATTCTGGACAAGACCTGCTGGAAGACTCTTGTCAAGGATGTTATCATCCTGGGAAGATGTTTGAGTGGACTCCAGAGTGGTGAGGGAGGAGGAGAGGTGATGGTCACTGGAAGACTCAGCTGGGTGCAAGGAGGCTCAGCCCTGGCTTGGTGGCTGGTGACCTCTTTTCCTCTGCGATGCAAATGTGGAGGCTCCTGGCATGATATTGCCGGGAAAGACATTGCTAGGGTTGGCACACACAGCTTTGAGCTCTCTTCACATTTTCCTGTGCCCAAACCAAGAGCCAGGACACTCTAAACCCTTCTGGGTCATGGCAGAGTGACATTTCCCTTGGGGAATCACTTGCGTCAACTTCTATTTAAGTGAAGCAAACAACTAAACAAAAGAAACGGCTTTTACACCCTCGAACGCCTGCTCATTCCTCGCCTGCTCATTCCTCCCCGCCGGGCTTTGTTCCCTGGCTGTGCCGGGGCGAGCTGAGACAGGCCCTGGCCAAGGGCGCTGTGGGGATGGTGCGGTGCCGGAGCCCCGGGCAGCACCGCTGGGCCAGGGGTGATGGTGAGCCCCTTCCTACCCTGGTTGCAGGGTTTCTATGAATTTTTCTATGTGTGGTGTCCAACAGTAAGTTTTGGAAGGGCTGGCACATCCTCAGTGGTCTTACCTGCAGTTCAGGAGACTGATGGGATTCATTTTGGGTTGTATTTGGAGCTTTCCTGGATTCCTGTCATCTCACAGCTCTTGGCTTGATCCTTATTGGGCTGAATACATCTGTAATCATTTGAGAACGATATTCCTGAAGGCAGGAGCTCAGTGACTGGAACCCTTGTCCCTGATGGGAATAGGTGGTGTCCCCAGGAGAGAGGTGCTCACTACTTCACAGTTGGATCCACCCTTCTGAAAGACACCAGTGCTGGTGTAGCTGTACTTTGCAGAGATGAAATGGTTTGGGTGAGATGCTGGAAGGGTTGCATTGCAGAGCCCTTACTGAGCTGACTGACCACAAGGAGGACAACAAATCCTTTTTCATTTTAAAGAAAAATGACATTTACAGCTTTTTCTCCTTAGAATATCTTAGGTGGAACAGGGCTTTTGGAGATCTACCATGTTGATCCACTGGGACCAACCTCTGCTCAGACTTTCAAGGTATTCTCAGCATGGGAAGGTTTTTCTTGTTTTTCCACCCATAAATCCCAGGAGGATAAAGAAGTGGGGCACAGAGTTCTTTTCCTGCTGCTCTGGCTATGTATCCCCAGAGCCCGTGATGAGGTCATTACCTTCCCTGTGCTCTTGCTGTTTTGCATCGTGTGGAAATTTTGCATTTATTTGTGAAAAGGAAGGAAGAAATTCTTTCTTTAGGATGGGATTGTTTACTGTGGGCATGGTGAGGCACTGGCACACGGTGCCCAGAGAAGCTGTGGATGCCCCATCACTGTTTCAGGCCAGGTTGGATGAAGCTTGGAGCAAGCTGGTCTAGTAGAAGGTGGCCCTGCCCATGGCAGGGGGTTGGAACTGGATGTCTTTAAGATCCCCTCCAACTCAAATCATTGCAGGATTTTATGATAAGCCCTGTACTCTGATTTCCAACCAGACTGAGCAAGAGGCGGGGTGGTCTTGTCAAGGTTTCCCTAAAATATGGAGAGGTTGAAGCATCTTCCTTCCCTTTTTAAAATGCAGATAGATTTAAAGAATGGGTTTTAAAAGGCAAATGCAGATTACAATGAGCAACTTCTTTATGTGGATATTAAAGAAAATGCCCAGTTATGCTGTAAAGTGAAGGGGGAAGAGGGAGGGTTTAAATGAATTTGAGTGGAAATAAATTACAAAAATCACACTAACAGCAGTAAAGTTGGTGAAATGACATTCTGGCATAAAAGGCAGAGCAAGACTAATTAAATATTTAATGCTCGTAAGAGATACTGGCAGATCTCAAGGTATCCAGTGTGATAAAGATGTAAGTAGTTGTCATCTGCTTTAGCGTCTGATCCAGACAAACCTGTTTGTTCCCTGCTGTTCCATTGCAACCAGCCCTGGTCTGCCCTCAAGAATGTCACCCTGGCCCCTGGGCCACACATGGTCTTAAAGATGTTCCCTCGTGGGTTGCAGATGGGTGCTTGTAGAATGGCTCTTTCTAGTCCTGTGAGCAAGACATAGGGAATGTCACTGGCTCCCAGCATCCAGCTCCTGACATGGAATGTGGGTTTTTAGGGGGGAAAAAAAAAGAAAAACCAGCCTCAGGCAAAAGTGAATTTATAGCAAAGTCCCATATATTTGTACCCAAACTGTGTGATCTGGGAGCCACATACCAGTGAGTGCAGCTTTTGGGTCATTCCCATCCCTCTGGCTGTGAATCCCCATGGGATGTTTCACATGCGGTGTCTGGCTGAGATCCCTCAATTCATTGCATAGCCCTGGGACTTTATCCGTGCTTTTGGGATGAAAAAAGAGGAGTTATGGTGTCTCCAGATGCCAGGATGAGAGGGCCGGAGGCAGCACAGCCACCCCAGGGCTTGGCAGGGTGTTGTGGCTGGCACCATGTTTTCCTGCAAATGCTGCCATCCCTCACTCCAGGCTATGCACATCTATATCCCATGCTTCCCAGGAGCATCCCAGGGTGAGCAGGGATCGCATCACCTCTCCTTATGTGCAGCCGGGGTGAAGCCAGAGTGTCGGGCGGAGAAGGCAGGAGGATGAGGCACAGCTCCCCTGGCTGTGCCGCAGCTGCTGAGCTCATTTTTAGCTCATTATTTCTGCTTGGGAGCTGATGAAAGGCAGTTTTCAAAGACGCATTTAATGGGTGAAAATTTATAAAAATGTTTTCCGGGCTCTGTTGTGCCAGTGCAGTGTCCGACCACCAACGCTGTTTGTCACAGCCGTGGCACTGGGGCTCCTGCCAGCATCCTGCATCCTCCTGAGCCCCAGGAGCTCTGTGTGAGTGAGGGATTTGAGGTGCAGGGCATGGCTGCAGTAATGCTGCCTGTACAAAATGGGGGGCAGCCACAGGAAAAAATACTTTAAAAAACCCCAAACAACCTCTTTTTTTTGCAGATTGGAAGCTTGGAAAACTACTACCACTTTCACCACAGCAAGACATTTAAGCGCTCCACGCTGAGCAGCCGGGGACCGCACAGCTTCCTCCGCATGGACCCCAAGGTACAGGGCTGAGCGGCCTGGAGTCCCCCAGCCTCTGTGGGGTGGTGGGATGGGGGTCCCCACCTGCCCCTGGAGGAGGCTTTTGGCTTCATCTGGGTCAAGCATGAGCTGGAGCATCTTGGGATGACATGTCACCCTTAAGCCACAGCCCTGTGCACACACGAATGACTCACTGGACACGGGTACGGAGAGCGGTGGTGAAAAATACGTAAAAGTGACTAAACACTAACATCTGCCTGAAAGCCGGGAGGAAGAAAAGGGGGAAAGCTTTCCAGGACAGAAAGGCTGTTGCATGCTCGGGGTGTTGATCCAGTTGCCACAACACTTGCTGCCTCAATGGTTGCTATGTGTGAAATCCTTGGCAATGGCTCTGCATTGCTTTTTTCCTCGAGCAAGCATCCAAAGGGATTTTCAGTGCAGCTGAATTGACAAAAGTAATGGGAAGGGGGGGAAGAAGGCAAGGAGGGACCTGGGCGAGCTGGGTTTGGGGTGGTGGGGAAGGGCTGGGGCTCTCCTTTGGCTGTCCTTGTCCCCCAGCTCTCCCTGAGCACTGTGAGATGTGACTTTTGCAGAGCAAGGGAAGGGTTAATGGTGGGGAGGTTTTTTTTGGGAGAGGGGTACATAAAAGCAGAAAAAGCCATTTTGGTGAAGATACCCATGCTGTATCAAGCTGCTGGTGCCTGCAGTGGTGCCTGGCCTTCCTTGAGGTGCTCTTGGCCACCCTGGGATGTTCCCAGACACTCTTGTGATGCTCTTTCCCAAGACATCTCCAACCCACACATCCCATCCACATCTCCAGACACACACAGCAGCCCTGCCCTCCCCAGGCTTTCTGGAAAGATTTGCTGTGAAATATTTGGACAAGGTCTGTAGCACGTTTTTGAGGAGGAGGCGTATGTGTGGCTGTGTTGCCAGCGGGAGAAACCTCGGTGAGGGGAATCTGGTGCCCTGGAAGTGTGCTGGGCTTTAATTAAAGCTGTTCGCCCTCAGGGGGGTGCATAGGCATCCCAGCAAACGATGAATTCTCTGCATTTGAAATACCCCCATTTAAATGAGTCTGGTTATAATGCAAACTAAATCAATTGGCTTTTAGACATATTAACATTTACCTTACCTTGCTCTATGGGCTCCAAGCTGGAGCAATTAACTCCTGTTCTCTTAATCCTTCCTTATCAGTTCAAAACCTGTTGGCATGTCTCTCCCCTCTCCCATGTACATTTGCAAACCCTTTAAGTGATGCATTTGGATGGCACCAGCTTAGCATGCATGCAGGAAAACATCACCTCGAGGCACGAGGACAGGAGCTGGAATAGTGAAGATGGAAACAAATCTTGCAGAAATCCTGAAGAACCAGCCAATCCGGTTGTTTGCAGATGTTGGGTGGTTCATGCCTTCCAGGGGCCATTGTTTCCAGCGCTGTTATTTATTTGCTGTGGGGGTCGGTGGCATGAGCTGGGCAGGAGGACCACGGCCAAGCTCTCTGCCCCCAGGAAGAGTCTGGGAAAGGGGACACTCCAGGACACGCAGGGAAGCAGCTGCAGTTCTGATTCTTGTGTGACCATGGTGCTGCTGAGCTGCCCTGTTGCCCCAAGAAACCCTGCAGCTGGCTGCTCCTTCTGGGGCTGATATGAGCCAAGAGATGGAAAGGGAGGTGGCAGGTGATAGAAAGGGGGGAAGGATGTGGCAAATCCAGCAGTTTTGGGGACAAGCTGTGGTGGTGGGAGGTGAGGAGGAACCGTGGGATGCAGAGTGGGGTCACATCATGCTGTGCCACACCTCTTAGGGCTCCACTTGCATCTCTTATAGCCATAAACTTTCCTGGCTCGCTGGGATGCTCGTGTTGGTCCATGTAGTGCTTGAGCCTCTATCTACACTGCTCCAGTCTCTTAATCCTCATAAGGGGATGCCATGGCCTTAGTCACTGTGCCTCTGGCCATGCACCATGGCAAAATCAACCCCATCTGAATTATTTGCTATGCTTTATGGCAAACGTGCTGGAGCCATCTCGTTTATCCTGGCTCTCCACTTTAACTGCTGCACACCCACTAGGATAAGATAGACTATCACTTTTCTGGAGCTGCAAAGGGAATTACACCCTCACCTGTGCTGGTTATTATGTTTGGTGGAGCCTCCTACACTGGCCAGATCTGGGCCTCATCCACTGAAAATCTCAAAGTGAGGGGGAGCATAAAAAGCTCCCACTCTGTTTCCATCAAGGGTGAAGGGTCCAGCTTGGAGGCTGTCTGTACTTCCTCATGGGGTCCTTTGGTGCCACTCACAGTCACCTCCTTATTGCTAATTGCTGCTGATACATAAAGGAGCTCCAGGAGAGCTGGAGAGGGACTTTGAATGAGGGCCTGGAGTGACAGGACGAGGGGGAATGGCTTCACACTGACAGAGGGCAGGATTAGATGAGATAGTAGGAGGAAATTCTTGGCTGCAAGGGTTGTGACGCCCTGGCACAGGTTACCGAGAGAAGCTGTGGCTGCCCCATCCCTGGAAGTGTTCAAGGCCAGGTTTGATGGGGCTTGGAGCAACCCAGTCTGGTGGAAAGTGTCCCTGCCCATGGCAGAAGATCTGGAATGAGATGAGCTTTAGGGTCCCTCCCAACCCAAACGAGTTTGTGATTCTGCAATAATTAGGGTTTGCAGAGGTAGAGCAGGGACTCTGGGTGTCAGGACTATAACAGTTTGGGCCATTTCCAGTAGGTAAAAAGCCTTTCTTTTAGTTTTTTTACATTTCCAAGAAGCTTTTCCCCCACCCTGGATCAGCAATGGAAGTTGATCTGAGTTTCACGAGCTGCAGGAGCTGTTTCAGGGATGCCCCAGACTCCTTCCTGCTCACCCATTTTCCCATGTCAGCCACACTGATTTATCAACTCTTCCTTGAAATCAATGTCCTTAAACTGCTGATTTCTCTGTGTCCAGACACGATGTCTGCATTGACTCCCAGCTGGCAGTGCTGGGGTTGATCAGGAGCCTGTTTGAGATGAAGACATCCCTGCGAGGCAACTCCTGGCAAAACCCCCAAAATCCTACACCTTGCCATCGTTCCTGCATCCAGCAAAGCAGCAGGGAAAGCTACCACAGGGTAGCTGTGGCTCAGGCAATGAGACCCATGAAAACTCTGCCAGGGAGTGGTGCTTTAAGGAAAAAAGCGTGTTATTTGGGCCATAACCTCTATTTAATGTATTTTTATTTTTTTTTAACTAGACCATGAAGTTATATTTTTGCTTCCAGTGTTTAAATCCATCACTGTGTAAGCAAAGCGGTGCACTGTCGGCAGCCAAGGCAGCGTGGAAAATCATTTTTCTATGAAATACATTTTTTTTACCCTTTCAACGGTGTTTTTTTCTTTATAAAATATATGTGTTTAAAACCCAAGCTCTAGGCTGGAAGCTGTCGGGTTTCTGACATCCACCTCCATCTGAGGCACAAAGCTATAAACTGTGCAAGAACTCAGTTCAGCTGACAGTTTTACATAAATGAGCTCAATGAAAGTTGCGCTGTGTATTTTTATTCCTTTTGTTACAAAACCTTAGTCACAACAATAGAGACATCCCCATGAGCAGCTCCCAAAAGACCCGAGGCCATCAGGAAGAAAGCGTCCAGCGAGGAGGGATGTGCCACACAGCCCTCACAGTTCATTGGCTGGTGCCTCCTTTCTCCCCCAGCATAAACACCTGTAAAGATTTGGTCTATAAATTATTTTATAACCTTTTTTCATGAAACTTTTGTTTCACCTCTATGCTGAAGCCAGGAAAGCCCTTTGTGTGGCAATAAATGGTCTGGGGGGTGGTTAATGCTTGTCAGGGATGGGATGAGACTGCTTCCAAAGCAGCACCTTAGGCAGCTCTCGCCACAGCACCAGGGCAAACACCAGCATTTCCCAATCATGGCCTTTTCCAGATCATTTCCCGTTTGATCTCTTTGCATGTCATGCCCCGCTGGAAAGCAAACAAATGTCAGAGTGGTCAGCTCCAAGGCCACCTCACATGCAGCCACTGCCAGAAATACTTCTGTGGAACTGGCCACATCCCCTGAGATCTGCCACAGCCGTGTGTGGCCATCACATATTTTTGGGAAATGCATGTTGTTCTTGGGTAAAGCCCCCAGTTTTTAGTATTTTATCAGGAGGATGGAGCTCGAAGGATGAGCAGCCCCGGAGCCAGGTGGCACAGTCTCAGGGCTGAGCTGCTGCCTCCCAGCCGGCAGGAAGAATCAGCCCAAAAACTAAGCCAAGCACCTGAGTCTTTTCCAAAACTTTGACTAAACACTGAAATATGTGATCTGTCTCCAGCGGGACTCCAGCGCGTGCTTCTGTGCTTCGCTAAGCCAGGGGGGTTTAGACACGCGCTCGGAGGCAATGTTATTTGTGCTCTGGGGTTTTGCTGCACCGGCAGAGGAATCTGCTCTCTGGCTTAGACAACACAAAGAGCTGAGCTCACCCTGTTTGTCTGTCCATCCATCCTGTCTCCTTCCAAATGGAGCTGCTGTCTCCACAGCAGCTCTGGCTGCAGAGATGGGAGTTTGCCAGAGCATGGAGTGATGCTGGGGTAGGTTCAGGCTGGGGTTGGCATTGCTTCTGCATCCCACATCCCATTTCAGTGGGCAGTGCCAGGCTCAGTGCCCATGGGTGATGCTGACCCAGGTCTGTGCTTGCAGGTGGACTGGTTGCAGCAGCAGGAGGTGAAGAGGAGGGTGAAGAGGCAGGTCCGAGGGGAGCCACATGCCCTGCCCTTCAACGACCCAGTGTGGCCCAACATGTGGTACCTGGTGGGTGTTTCACTGTCACTGCTTTATGGGGAATCATTTATTTCTAACCAAATGCATCATCAATCTTTTCTCAGCCCAGAGAGTAATGAAATAATAGCAGCAAATGTGCTTGGCAGCAAGATTTTAAAATTGTGAATTAATACACCCGAGGGTCTGGTTTGAAGTGTTTCACCCTTGTTAGCAGCCCCTCATTGTGGTCTGCACAGCAAAGGCTTGGGAGCAGCACTGCTGTATTTTACCCATCCCAGAGCTGCAGCCGTCTATTTGTAATATAATTTTTCTCCCGCCTGCTTCATCGATTTGTATTTGACAGGGAAATTCATTGAAAATTAAGGGCGGAAAGGAAGCGAGCACTTCAAAACCCAAGAGCCCATAGTACTTGAAATGGAAGAGGAAAAGAATAATAGGGAGATAGCATTGCCTGGATTAACTGCTGCTGGAGGGGTTTGATCTGTGGAGTAAAGTTATAACAAATCTGCAAGTTATATGGCAGGGGGTGGGTTGTAAATATATTTTCTGGTTGATTAAATGGGCTCCCAGCCTGGCTGTTTGCTTAGATGGGCTGGAATGGGGTTGCAGCCCTTTTGCAGCTGTGTTTGTCCCCATAGCACTGCGGTGATAAAAACAGTCGGTGCAGGTCGGAGATGAACATCCTGGCAGCCTGGCAGAGGGGCTACACGGGCAAGAACGTGGTGGTCACCATCCTCGATGACGGCATAGAGAGGAACCACCCCGACCTCCTGCAAAACTATGTGAGCTGGGGAATGGACGGGATGGACTGGGGCTGACCCTCACCATGAATTGATTTATGGAGAATTCCAGTGTGTAAACACAGCTGAAGTCTGTGCATTGGCATATTTAGAGGAAAAGGTTTGGGTTTTTTTTTAAAAAAAAAAAGCTTGAGATGTTTTTAGGAAGGAAATGAGGTTTTTAGATAAGGTTTGGGGGAAACTCCCTTTGCAGCTGCCTGGGAAGCAGTCTCCTCCCTCTGCTCACCAGGGCAGAGCCAAAAACCTGCATGAACCTGCTCAGCTCCAGCTCAAACCCCACATGGCCACAGTGGGAGGGAGGGGGGTGCTGGACCCAGCAGGATTTGGAGTTCAGAGGAGCAGTCCCTGAGGTAGCAGGATATTTCCCCTGGGAAACAGGCAGGACTGCAGCCTAAAACTATTTACTTCTGAGCCGTTTGTCAGAAGCTAAGGGGAAAATGTAATTTTCTGCCCTGCTTGCCTGCACTGGCCATCACTCCAGCTACTGGCCACCACAACTACCTGGTGAGCTGAATCTAATTGTGACCACATATTTTCAGGACCCTCTTGCAAGCTACGATGTCAATGGGAACGACCACGACCCAACTCCACGTTACGATGCCAGCAATGAGAACAAGTATGTGATGATAATTGCCATGGAGCAAGGGGTCTGGGGGGGTCCCTGAGGCTGGATGTCCCTCTAGGGTGTGTTCCAAGTCCCTTTCTCCATTGCCAGTGCTGCAGAGGAGGCTGTGTTAAGGGCTTTGCACAGAGTCCTCGTGTTTAATGCAAATCCAGCTGGTGCCAACCACACTAATTGAGAAACCCTCCAGGGGGTTCCTTGCCCTGGTTGGGGATTGAACCATATGAGTCAGGATGGCTGTCTGAGATGGCAAAGCCTGGATGCATTTTTTGGGTTCAATTAAAGTGGGATGGATACATGTGGAAAGGAAACAGGAATGCAAAGAGGTGCAAGATGCAAAGAGGAAGTTGCATTTAGGTGCAAAATTCAAAGAGGAAGTTGCATCAAGGTGTGAAATGCAAACAGCAGATTGGATTTAGGTGCAAAATGCAAACAGCAAATTGCTTTCAGTGTTAGTTTCCTCCACCCGCTTGCTGTGGGATTTGAGTAAGGGCTCTCCATCTCTCTGGGCAGTTTCTTCCTCTGCTCCAGCCTTGAGGCCAGTTTTGGGTGCTGGGTGGGGTGGGGCTGGAGGGATCCTTTGCCATGGCCATCAGCTGATGGGGGGTTTCTCCTTGCAGGCACGGCACTCGCTGCGCAGGGGAGGTGGCAGCAGCGGCGAACAACTCTTACTGCATCGTGGGCATCGCCTACAACGCCCGCATTGGAGGTGAGGCTGGTGCCCCTGTAGCTCCCCTGCCCTTCACCATCCCCCTGAGGGACCGTGCCCACCCTGGTCACACCAACGGGCTCCTGGGGTGGGTGGTGGGATGCTGCTCTCCCAGGAGAATCTCCTCCTCGGCTGCAGGGAACTCCTGGGATGTTGGTGGAGGATGGGTGATACGGCATGCAGGGCACTCTGGCTCCGTGTATTTGGGGTGGAAACTTTCTGCTTGGGCTGCATCCTTGCCGTGAGGGTGCACATGGATTAAGGATGTGGTGTTTTCACCCCAGAAGTCCATAGCTGCTCTCAGGGGGTCTGTCCTTGAAGTGGCTGTGTTTGCTATGGTCAGTGGTGCTAGCTGAGGTTCAGAGCAGATGTCACTCGTTTGTGGGGTTTAGGGCTGTAGAGGAGCAACTCAGAGCAGGGGGGCTGGGGAGACCCCCAAAATACCCTCAGAGGAAAAAACACTTAGGTGAGGGGCCGGAGATGCATATTGGAGGGATCTTCTGCACAGTCCCTCAAATAACGTGATGTGTGGAAAGCAAATGAATCTCTATCCCCTAATTGGATCCTGGTGCTAATTAGAGTTGCTGAGTTCTTTTGCATTAGCCGAGCTGGTATGAGCTGGGGCAGTTCTGGCCAACCCAGGCAACCCTGGAGAGATGAGGGTCTTAGTGGGAATGGCAGTGTGGTGTCCCACTGATGTGGCTGGTGGAACTATGTAGGGGACAAATGCCTGGAGCTGAGTTCCTTGAGCTTTCAGCTCTATCCCTGGCATGGTTGGAATAGGAGAGGAGCTTTTCCTGCAGCCCCTCTTACCATCCCAGTGCTGGGAGAAGTGACCATCAGGAGCATGGACTCAAGTGCCCATGGGTGGATTCAGGGTTTAATTCCTTCTTTTGGCTTATTCATCCTGGTTGTGCAGGTAACAGCTTTTGTTAGAGTTGTGTCTGCATGGAAGCAGTGTCCACCGGGATCTTGCTCCTGCCCAACATCTCCAGTGGTTGTCTGTGCTGGGGAAATCCCCAGAGGGAAAAATAACCCCGGGGAGGGGGAAAAGTGGACTGGTAGGGGCTGTAAAGGCTATGGCACATCATCCCATCCCATCTCCTGTGCCCCCTACATGTGTGATGGCTTCTTGCTTGTTAGAGGCTTCTTGCCTCTGAAAACCCATCTCCGAGCACACACCAAGCAGCAGCAGAGCAAGGCAAAGCTCATGGTGGGATTTATTGGATCCTGCAGGATCAGGCTATTCCCTTCATGCTCCTTTCTTCACAGCAGCTGTGGAGACGAGCGTTCCTTGTTGACTTTATGACGACCTCTGGGTCTCATTTTAATTTGCTCCCTTTAACGAGTGCCTTGCCTCAGGGGTGTGCTGAGGAGGTGTTGAGTGAGACAAGGCACCTGGCAGAGAGCTGGGCGCCGGGGGCTTCCCACGACGTGAGCAGGCAAAGGGGAAAAATAGAGTCTGAGCCGTATCAAGTTTGGGATCATGGAGGAAAATATGCTATAGCTGCAGCGAGAGTGATTTTAGATGGATTACACAAATAAAGCAGCGATTAATGAGCACAACTTGTTGGGAAAGCCTATTTGTCACACTCGGAGAGCTCCCATCTAATTTTACTGGCTGCTCTTCAGTGCTCTTGCATTGCTTTTCATATGCCCTGGGCAAAACGCATCACTGCTCCAGGAAAGGGCTTCTGTCGTTCCTTCTCCTCTTCTCTCTCCTCAAGCACTCGCTTTGGAGGTCGATGTTGCTCCCTGTGTGACACAAAGCTCATTTATTTTTCAGCATCCACCCCTGCTCCCTCCTGCTCCCCATTATTTGACATGGGAGTCCCTCATTGTGGGTGGCTCTCTCTTTGGGCAGGCTTTGGGTTAACTTTGGGTTGACTTTAGGCTGATTCTGGGCTTGCTGATGAAAACAGCCATATTCAGTAAGCACAAACCCCATTCCTCAGCTGATTTTCCTTGCTGCGTGCAGCTCAGACACTGGGCTTGGCTTTTCACCCCTTCTCCTTGTGTTTTCTTGTTTACAAAGTGGAATTTTTTCGGAACAGCTCTGCTCCCTGGTTTTGCATTTCTAAGCTTGGTTTTGGCTGGTCAGGGACAGCGTCTGAAGGAGATATTTGAGTTGACTGGTGTCCAGAGTGCAGCTGCAGCTGGAATGACATCTGCCTGCATTTGTTTGCTTTAAGACAAAATACATGTGGAAGGGGAAATGCATTTTTATAAACCAGACTCTCCCTGGCTGACAAAATACGATGCTGAAATCTCCAGCATGGCTATTCCTGCAAGGGCTGTTCCTGGGCAGCCTGTGGGGGTGTCTGGCACCCTCTACCCACTGTGTGGAGAGGAAATCCAGCAGGGAAAGGGTGATGGAGAGCAGAGGGGTTGTACTCTCAAATTGCAGCAGTCGGAGGCTGGAAGTGGGCAGCAATCCCCCTGCCCATGCCACCAGGCTAGATGCCTGTGAGCATCCTGGCTGGTACCTGCTGGCATTCCCAGCTGGAAGTAAGAGTTATCCCAAGTGGCACTGTTGTCCCACCATGTGTTGGGGTCCTGGCTCTGATTTTGGCCATACAAACCATAGCCTGGGCTTTTCCTGGGGCGTCTCCATCTCCAGGGAACCACTGGCATCACTTGGGCAGTGATGGGGTTTGGGGACAGTCACAGTCATGTCCACTGAAGGAGTAGGGCTTCATCTCACCGGTGTGCCTGAAGCTGGGGGGAATGAGTGTTCAGGAAACACCAATATCTTCCAGGTGGGGAAATATGCTAGCTAAGGAATTAAAAGGGGAGAAAAAAATTATTTTAGTGGGGGGATTTTGTCACTGGGGAGTGCAGTACCACTACCACCACCCATTCTCCACCAATGGAAGGCAAGTGAATTTTAACACTCCCTTCTCCATCACTTGCCATGAAGCCAGCAACACAGAGAACTTCCCCAATACCTCCCCAGCATCCTGCTGCCAGGCTCGTTGGCATGCGGGGCCATGGGTTGAAGCTATTCCAGGCATGCCTGAGCCGTGTGGTTTCCGCCGCCGTTAACAAAGCCCTTTGATTGCAATCCTCACACTGTCATCCACGCCATGAAGCCCTAATGTCTGATGTTTTTGTGCTTTTAGGCATTCGTATGTTAGATGGAGATGTAACAGATGTTGTTGAAGCGAAGTCGCTTGGCATCAGACCCGATTACATTGACATTTACAGCGCGAGCTGGGGGCCAGATGATGATGGGAAGACAGTTGATGGACCTGGTCTATTGGCCAAACAGGCTTTTGAGCAAGGCATTAAAAAGGTGTGGATCCCACAGCACCCAGACGCGCTCGCCCTCCTCCTCCTGTCCCGTGGGAAGGGCCGTGGCTGGCCCGGGGTCTGGTGCGGGGATGGGCAGCTCGGCCCCCTGAGGCGATGCCAGCACTAGGGCTGGGGTGGGGGGGAGCCAATCATCTCTAATTTTTCCTAGTTTTCCCAGCATCCCTAAGAGCTCTGGTGGATTTAGCAGCCAAGGGTGGTGATGGCGGGAGGTTCCTGGTGATGGTGGGACCCCTCAGCACAGCTGGCAGAGCCCTTGCGGAGCAGGGAGGCCTCAGGTTGTGTTGCAAAGCTCTGTCAGGATGAGAAACCCAAAGCGGTTCTTGGGGGTTAACTTTGCACCTCAAAATGTCCCCCCTGGATGCTGGTGTGGACGGAAGCAGCAGTATCCCAAACACCAGATGTCCAACCCCCTCCTCCACTCTCCTTTGGCTCCTGTTATCCTCTCCCAGGGATCTCTGTCATGTTAAGCATTCCCCTGGTTTTCCATCTGGAATGAGTGGCTGTGTCATGGCTGGGGAGGGACATGGGTGTTGCCACAGGATCTGACAATGGATTGTTGTCCTTGAGATCCTCCAGTAAGAAAGGTCAGCCAACATCACATGTGATTGACATGATGTCGATGTCAGCTGTCGATCCCTGCTGGGGATGCCCTGGTCTTTCTGTGCCCCTTCCCTTTCTGAGTACTTTTTAAAAATGCCCAACATTGGCTAAAAGAATTGGGAAAGAGGCTTTTCTTGGCAGCTTGGTGCTGTGGGTTAGTGTCTCAGGGGCACAGGGCAACACAGTGGATGTTCCTTGGGTGCTCTGGAGAATCTGGGGTTGGGGTTCCATTGCCAGCAGCCCCAGGCTGGGCTGTGAAGCTCCCACTTCAACCTCTGCCTCCATTCCTTCCACTGCTGCCCCTTCCCGCAGTGTGCTGGGAGTCGGGGCGGCCTCTTATCTAAAAATAGGGTGGAGTGTTTTTCCCACTGTTTACTTGATTTCCTGCTGGGGCGGTGAGCCTGCCGAGGAATCCATTGAAGTGCCGGGGAGTTCATGCCGTGTAAATACGGGGGAACAAGCTGCTTTTTAGACCTTATTTTTCCATGCAGGAGCAAACGGGCAGCAGCAGGGTACTTGCCTAGCACAGCCCCACTGTCGTGGGATGCTTGTTTTTGCCTCCTAGGGGACACCCCGGTCCCCCCACTGTCACCCTGTGTTTGCAGTGCCCACTATGCCACATGCACAGCTCGTAATTGCCAACTCCATCTCCTTAAATAACAAGGAAGGCTGCAAGCAGTTAACTGCCACCTTTAGCCCGAGCAAACAGCTGTAACCGAGTTATAAATCCTTAAAATTGAGTTTTTAATGGAAACATTAAAATAACCTTTATCTATTAGCGATAGGACTGCGCTGGGGTAATTTATCATCTTGTTTCTTGTTCCTCCAGCCACACTTTATTAGTTCCCAAGCTAACGAGGGGATATTTATCCTGGTCATTCATGGAGTGCTGTTGGGCAAACACCCAGGCCCCAGAGCGCTGTGGAAGCAGGAGATGCTGTGCATCCCACAGCCAACCTATGAGCAGCTGGGGTTAGCTGGATCAGCCCCAGCTTGGCCAGGGAGGGATTCCCTGGTTTACGTGATTTATAGAAGCCAGGAGCCCCACACTGGCATTGCATTGGCTTAGGAGGATGGCAAATTAAGAAGGTGGATGTTTGGGGTCTGCTTACAGAAATCTTGATTGTTCCTTGTTTGAGAGCAAAGAGAAAAAGTGGATTTTTCCAACCTGGGGGAGCTGCAATACATAGTGAGCTCTCGCTCCACCAGGAAATGCTCTCAGGTGTTAGCTGTGCATTGTTGTAGTGTCATTCACGTGCCTGTTCATCTCCTCATGTGACCATGCTGGCTCCAAACCCACCTTCCCCAGCACAGCCCTGCCTGGACATCGTCGGGATGTGGGTTTGAAGCAGGTCTGAGCCTTTCTCGGGTCCCATGAGTACAACACTCAGGGTGAGGGATGAAAGGGAGGTCTGGGCTCCCAGTCTTCTGATCCCAATCAAAATCATTGCTACATCTCCACATGCCTGGCCAATTGTGCCTGGTTTTATTCCTCTGATTAGTGATTTGGGAAAGCTTGGGTTGCATGCAGTGGGACCCATCCTTGGAGGTGACTTTGGTGTGGGTGAGCTGGACGGTCGCTGTCTGTGCCGAGCATGTGGGCTGGGACGCTGCCACCTTGGAGATCCAGGAAACCCTGGAAAGTGGGACAGGAGATGCCAGCAGCAGGCTTGGTGTGCTGGCAAGCTGGGTCGAGCTCTCTGTGACGTGGAGCAGGGCAGTAATTCCCTTGGCAATTGCACTTTCTCTTGCAGAGCTCCAGACAGCTCTATTAATCTTTGCTGGGGAAATACCCACCCAGTTTGGCTGGGAGGCAGCCCAGATAATGAAAACTTTCATAAAGTGAGGAAAGAGCTTGACTTAGACTGTGTATCCAGAGGCAGGGTCAGCTTAGAGAGCCTCTGCCCCCAGAGGGGGGTGAGACAGGTAATAAACCATCCCACTCCCCCCGGCACCTAAAGCCCACAACAAATCCCGGTGAATTCCTCCAGAGCACAGTTGCTTTTATTATCATTATTATTATTGTTATTATTTTTTTTTGTGGAGAAAGCTGCTGCAGAGCAGTGGGAGGGAGGTAAACATCAGATCTGCCCAGGCGAGTGCTGAAATCTCTCAGTGGCAGGATGGGGCTGCTCCCCTGCTTCCATCGCCTGCCAAGCCCAGCAGCACTCCCTCCTCCCTGGAGAGCTCTGCCTTATGGGGCACGGAAGAGAACCAGCCACTTCATTTCCTGCCCCTAACCCTTTTGGATCACCAAAAATCCTCCTTTTTGGGATGTCGGCACCTTTCTTCTGAACCCTGCATCATAACCCAGGGTTATTCCTGGGTGTCCTGGCAGTGGGTTGGATGGAGGGGTGAATAGGGTTCATTCCCATGGTGTTGGCTTGTTTAGGGGCCCCTTGTTGGCACCATGGCTGCTGCTGCAAGGTGAGGTTTTCCCCCTGCTCCAGGGAGGTCTGGGCAGCAGGCACACCCCTCCCACCCCTCAATTCCTAGCTGTGCCCACTGGGGATGGTTCCATCAGATGTTACAGCTAAGAGACGGGGAGGGGAGAAAAGGCTAGGGTTTAAAAAATAAAAGGCAAACAAAAGGAGCCTGAAGGATAGGCTGGGAAAAGGTTTCTGGTGGATTGGGTGGTTCATGAAGGGCTTTGTGGGCTTGGGCAATTTGGGGTTTGGAGGATTCCCTGCCAGTTCCTCCTGCAGGGCCATCTCAAAAAGCACCATGCTGTGTGTTAGCACCTGGTCCAGGGACTCTGAGTACCCAAGTTGTTTTCCCCCATGGGAAATGCCAAAATCCTGTTGCTGGAGGCTCTCCCATCCTTGTGGGGAATCGCTGCCAGTAAACTGGGACTGGCTGAGCTGAGGGCCATGTGTGTGGGGATTGGTGCGAGGGGATGAGCACTGAGCAGAGTGGGACCCATCCTTCCACCCTAACCAAACCCCCAAAAATCAGACTTACCTCCTCTTCCCCATGCTGAGATGGCCTCTCATCCTGGGCAAACACCTCCTCTAACCCTCCATCCCCTCTGTGCCCACAGGGTCGCAGGGGACTGGGGTCCATTTTTGTCTGGGCATCGGGGAACGGTGGCAGAGAGGGCGATTACTGCTCCTGTGATGGCTACACCAACAGCATCTACACCATCTCCATCAGCAGCACCACCGAGAATGGCTACAAGCCCTGGTACCTGGAGGAATGTGCCTCCACTCTCGCCACCACCTACAGCAGTGGGGCGTTTTATGAGCGGAAAATTGTGAGTTTTACCCCAACATCGAGGTGGGGCAGCATCCCCTGGGTGTTTTCTGCATGGTTGGACTGGGTGATGGCTCAGTTGTAAGAGCTAAGCTTTGTCCTTAGCTCTGCAGTGGGTTTTACACTGGTCATCAAGAGCTCAGGGATGTCGTGTTTTCCCTGGTAACTGGGTGAAAGGGTTGGAGGTTTGCAAAAATACCAGTGTAAATATTTACCTGTTCCCCAAAGTACTAGCTCATTGTATCTTGTTTTTCTTAAAAAAAGTGAATTTTGAAGACTTTTAGCCTGAGAGAGAAAAAAGAGGGAGGATGGAGGCATTTAATTGGGGATGTGGCAACCCCAAACTGGGACCTGAGTCTTTCTGGAGCCAAGGAATTGCCTGAAAGTGTGTGCACGTGTGGATCAGTGCATTTTTTCCTGCCACCCAAGCTATATTTGCCCTGTCCCAAAAACTGCTGTGGCCTCTTCACACTGAGGCTGATCATTACTGACCTGTGCATTATCTGAACCTTGGGAAGTAAAACATCTCCCACCGACACAGCACCGTATCCAGCCTGGGGAGGGAGTTTTCCACCCCGGTGAGGTCTTCTGACCAAAAATAATGGTTTGTCTCTTTTTAACAATAAATAATTTTTTTTGTGTTAAGGAGTGATTTCTTTGGCCCCCAAAAGATGAATTTCCAGCCAGAAAACAGATTGCAAGTACCATTTTCATGGCACCCCAGGAGTGTTTGCACTGAGGCCAGCTGGCTGAGGCCAGCTCCAGTCCAGTGCTACTGGAGCATTGTTGGGTAAAAACCCAAACCAGCTTTCCATCCAGAAATCACCTGAATAAATCAAAACTTAGGAGCCTTATAAAATGAGAAAAAGCATTTCTTAGCCCCCCACCTCCTCTCCAGATTTTTGGTACTGAAGCATCATACTCTGTATTAGAACAAAAGAGCAGGAAATGGCTTTTTTCCCCCCTATGCAAATGGAAATTCTTGTCTAAGACCAGGAGCTGGAGGTTTTAAGGAAAGCATTTAATATGGCCCAGATCAATATGCACCCCTGGACGTGTACCCACACGAGTGCTACCCTGCTCACACTGCTCCTTCATCTTTTCCTCCTGCTGATCCATGGCCAAATGGATTTTTTTCTCTTTCAAATAGTTTTTGTGCCTTTGAGCAGAGGAAAGTGGAAGCACAGGGATATTTTTCTCATGCACCAAATGTATCTGCAGCCCACTTTTGGGGCTCTGTGCACCCCAGTGGCATTGGAGTCGTGGCAGTGATTGGATACCAGCAGGCTCAGATCTTCTCTGGTAGCATCCCAAGCAAATCTGGGGTAGTGCCCATGCTGGGAGCATTTTGGGGGCTGCATCTCCTCTCTGCACAGGTCACCACGGATCTCCGGCACCGCTGCACCGATGGCCACACTGGCACCTCCGTGTCCGCCCCGATGGTCGCAGGCATCATCGCCTTGGCTTTGGAGGCAAAGTAAGTATAACCTCGTCAGGAGAAATGTTCCCACATTTAGCACCTGGTGAGCAAAATGTGAAAGAAACAAGGTGTTTTTGTTTCCTCTGGAGTGATTCAAAATGGGACAAAGTTAGTTTATATCGCTCCTTTCTTGCAAGGTTCTATACAGCATTGTTGTTTTGAATCTGATCTTCCCACAGGTGTTTTATTGATCTAATTCTTGTTGCCGTCTGTTGAAAAGTTTGGGGTTGGTGACATCAGTCAGGCTTTTCAGTAGGTGCATTGAAACCGCTGACAGCCAGCTCCAAAGGGAGTTTTATAAATACTTCCTGGAAAAAAAAGTCAGAAAACATCACAGACATTGGGAAATGTCAGCAGAAGTGATGGTTTTCAGCAAGTGTTGCTTTTCTGGGGGAAAAGGACTACTTTTTCATAATGTCAAAAACTCACAGAACTTCATTGTCGGCAACACACCCCTGGTTCAAACAAGCTGCTCTTTTCCTCTTGTCCCCATCCTGGTCCCATCCTGGTTCCATCCTGGTTCCCGGCCTGGCGCCCAGCCCAGGAACAGCCCTTGGGCATCCCTGTGTTGCTTCATGGAGTGTCTTCTCATGAGCTTATTATTTTTATGGAGTGGAAATAAAATTAAGGCTGGGAATAAGAATAAGCCTCAGGGCAGTGCTGCACTCTTATCCAGGGATGGTGATTGTGTCTCCATTCCTCCTCCTCTGGTTTAATCCCAACACCCAGGTCGGGTGAGAGCATTTCCGGAGATGCCGTTTTCATTACAAATATATTAAAAGCTTTAGATGTAATTTTTGAATTGTTTAGCTGAGGCATAAACGGCAACATTAACTAGCAGAGCTTGGTGCTCAGACATTCCATTATGACAAGAGCAAATAAATTGAATTTCTTTCTTTAAATGTTGCTCGAGAGCAACATAAATCCCAGTCTGAGATGCTGTACAACTGACTGTAAGTAAAGCGGGGAAAATTCTCCAGCAATATCCCTGAGCTAGGGTCGTGAGGGGGCTCAGAAGCACAGAGCATTCAGTGTCCAGCACTCTGAGCACACAAACCCAATCTGGGGAGGTAGAGGCAATTTGAGTTTAATTTTTCTGTTTAATGAACAGTCCAGGTTTTATTTCCAGCAATTTTTTGCTGTTATTCCTATAAAGGGAAGGTTTTCTCAGCATTGTGTATCAGTGAGCTGCTGAGCCCACTACCCTGCCTCAGGATGTGCTTTGCTCCTTGTTTCCTACAAAAAAATGGGGAAAACCTTCCTGATTTGCTTCATTTGTACCCTAGAGTGTGAGAGCTAAAGAGCCTTACCTAGGAGTAAATGCTGGAATTCCCATGGGCATGTGGCATCCCTGCCTCGGGCACACCACTCTACTGGGGCACCTCAGGTGGTGGCAGGGTGTCAGCATTTAAACCATCAATTCTTGCTTTTTTTTGAGCAGGCAAGAGGGGGTGGCTGGTGTGTTTTTTGGTTTTATTTTTAACTCAATGGGGTACCTGCTGCTGCTGGGAGGACTGGGAACAGCAGAACCATGTCATGAGCCACGTGTCATTGCAGCCCCCTGCTCACCTGGAGGGACGTCCAGCATCTGCTGGTCAAGACCTCGCGGCCAGGGCACCTGCGAGCACCTGACTGGAAAACCAATGGAGCAGGGCATAAAGGTGAGAGGCCATGGGGATGGAGGTGGCAGGGCAAGAACAGCCAACCAAGGGAAAAGAAAGGTCTCCATAACTTTGCTCATGGGGACAGTTCACCATGGGTGGCCACTGTCAGGTTCCTTGAGGGTTCTTACCTTCAGGCTGTTAGGTGAAGGGAGGAGAGGGCAGTGAGTTATGGAGTGAGATGCTTGGGACTCTTACTTGGTAGAGATTTGGAAAACTTGTTTGGTGGATACTCTCCTGAGCTGCAGAGTTTCTTGATACTTTCCTTGGGCTGCTCCCAGCAATGAGTTTTCCATGGTGCCAATGTGGATTTGGAGTGTAACTTGGCCAGGATGATGAGCTCCTCATACCCCAATGGGGTCAACTCCACACCTTCCGTGATGCTTGGAGGATGCTCCACCAAGCTGAGGAGGAGCTGCTGATCCCTGCTGGGAAGGCTGGGGGTTTCTGAGTCTTCTTTCTTTCCAGTTAGCCATCTATATGGCTTTGGGCTGGTGGATGCTGATGCTATTGTGGTGGAAGCCAAGAAGTGGAAGATGGTTCCTCCCCAGCACGTCTGCGTGGGAAGCCTGGACAGGGTGCCCAAGTGAGTGTAGTGGGGTCTGTGCCTATGGCTTGCTGAAGTGCAGGTCCCATGAGTGCTCTCCAGGGCCAGCTTTGACAGTGGGTGATTTTTTTTTTCCCTTTTGCAAGATTTCACTTCCCAGACCAGTGATCAGCAAGGAATTTTTGAGGGCTGACAGTGAGAGACCAAACCGACCTTTCCTGCTGGGTCCTACATGAGCAGTGATGTGTTGGTCTCTCCGCCTTCTTACGCTGAGCACTTTGTCTTGATGGAAGACACCAAAAGCTGGTGATTTGTTGCAAAGATTCCCAAATTTCCAGTGTCTGGGTTCTCTTTGAATTTGACTTCAGGTTCAAACTAGCTCAAGGTTCACATCTCATCCTTGGTAGGTCAGTCCCTCCTGGGTTTAAGAGTGGTATTGGGGATCTGACTGAGTGGACACTCCTCATTTACCAATGCCTGGCTGTAGAGTGAGAGAGTTGTTCATCAGAAAAGTCTTTTAGAGACTTGCATATGCAAAACAGGAATGAGTACGGAGCCAAGTGTGTTCATGAAGCTATTTATCTGATACAGACACTAATTACAGCCCAAAGAGGAGCACTGCACTTGTAATTATAATAAAGCAGCGCCCTTGCAGCCCATAAGGCATAGATCTTTGAAGCACTTCAAACTCATCTTGTTACCATCCAGCAATTCAGCAAATTCTCGTGCTAGGACACTGGGAATTGCAGTGGCAGATAAGATAATTTTTGCTGTGAAGCAGCAGGAGACTAGGTTCAAATATAACAGGGCATCCATGCCTGGGAGCCAGGGGCGCTCTGTCCCCATCCCGATGCCGTGCCCTATCCCTGGCAGGTACATCCGAGCTGACCACGTGCTGCGCGCCAGCACCCTGAGCAGTGCCTGCGCCGAGCACCGGGACCAGCACGTGCTGTACCTGGAGCACGTCGTGGTGCGGCTCAGCATCGCCCACCCACGCCGGGGAGACCTCCAGATCAGCCTCATCTCTCCAGCTGGGACACGGTCACAGCTCCTCGCCAGGAGGTGAGAGCAGCCAGAGCCAGGGCGTGTCTGGGCTGGGCAGTATCCTCCTTTAGGAGGTTGCTGTGAGTTTCCTTGTGTTTTTGGGGAAGATGGGGAGCATGCCCAGGTTTCAACTGCAGGAGAGCTTGGTGCAAGGGTGTGTGCGTGCAAGGATCCCTAAATTCCTCAATTACCTATCTACCTTTTCTGATAAAATACAACATTCAAAGTTGCATTTCTTGGTGCGTGGCATTACCATTACAGGGTGTTTGACCACTCCAATGAGGGCTTCAAGGGCTGGGAGTTCATGACTGTCCACTGCTGGGGGGAGCGGGCGGCAGGGGAGTGGACCCTGGAGATCCACGACACGCCATCCCAAGTGCGCAACCCCGCCGTGCAAGGTAAGGATCCCCTAGTGCCTGCCAGTCCCTCTCGCTCCCAAAACCCTTTGTAAGCTGCTTCACTTGGCTGTAAATTTTGCTCTGAGTTTTAGGGTCTCTGTATTGCCCAGATTTTCAAAAGTGGGAATGAAACGTCAGCTCTGAATGCAGGAAGCTGCTGGTCTGGCTGAGCTGGAAGCCAGTTTTCTCGCAGCAGCAGCAGCATAAACAGGCTGCACCCGAGAGCCAGGTTTCCAAAATTAAACTGTAATGAGTCAAAATGAGGAAACCCAAGAGCTGTAATTGTTGTTTGTTTGTTTTGCTTCACTGCTGGGACATCTGGCATGTGGGCTGGTTGTGCAACGGCACAAGGGGATGATACCCCTCAGGCTGCAGATGGATGGACATCCTCCCTGGGCTGCCACCACGCTCGTGGGGGGTGGCAGGGCTCAGCCTGGCCCCCTGCATGTCCCCAACCCTGCTGTGTCTCCCCGTCCCCTGCTTGGCTGCCTGCTCCCTGACCCCTTCCCAGCACAGGAGCCGTGTGGGCAGGATCCGACCCCGCCGGGAAGCAGCAGCCGCCTTGCTGGCTGGGGGCAGCAGGACATGAAGCATCCTGCCTGGGGCTGGAGTGTGTTGAGGGGGTGTTAAATCCACAAAATCATTGATAGGAAGCCAGAAGTATATTAAAAATTTCTCCCACGCTACTTTCTGGCAGGAGGTGCACGTGGGGGCGCGTTGCACAGAAAGTGTTTCTGTTTGCCGCCTTCACCCAAAATCTTTTGAACTCAGAGAGCAGCAGCAAAGCGCCCACAGAGCTGCTTTCCCCCCAATATTTACAGTTCGTGGCAGGCATTTCTAAGCCTCTCACAGGCATCAGGGCTTGAAAAAACAATTGAAAATGAGTGCATTAAGTCATCTCTTCAAAAAGTTTGCACTGGTTTTGAAGCAGAGAAGGCACAGCAAGAGGAAAAAGAGGGAAGATGCTCCCAGCTCATAGCAGAAAAGGCTATTAAATGTTAATTTTATACCACTAAATTGGTCAATTTATTATCAATTAAATACTATGAGTGTCATGTCACTGGTAGTGCTGCACCCCACATCAGCCCTCTGCAGCCTGGGCTTTCCTCACACAGGATATTTTAGGTTTAAAGCAAATGCAATTCTTTTGGCAAAGGCGCTCCCCCAGCTGATGCTGCCAGAGCTTGACCCTTCGCAGGCTCCACACCAGCACTGCTCAGTGCAGCAGGTGTGTCCTCTCATGCCTTTGGGAGAGCTGAGGGATTTGGGTATTGGAAATTTTAAGCCCTTCCTGGAAACACGGGGATTAGGAGTTAAAGCCAAGCATGCTGCGGGCATGAAGTGACTCGCACTGATGGGGAATTGGAGAAAAAACAGCATTGGAAAGAAGCAGCAGCATTTTTACACTCTCTCCCCAACGCCATGTGGCTCATGGAGGGTCATGATGTGGGTGTAAAGCCTTGGGGGGGGTCTCACCAGGTGCACCACAGTGTTTTGGGGGATGCCAAGTTCTGTTGTGTCGGGCAAAGAGATGACTGGAGCAACAGCAGCAAGAGATAATCCAGTGTGTGCTGGGTAGCTTTTGTCAGACAGAAATAATCCTCTATTGTGGAGCTTTTAAAATTACTGGTTCTCTCCAGTGTTGGATTCAGAGGCTGTGGTGATGCTGCAGTTCCTCAGATGAGTTATGGAATTAAAAATCCTTTGTAAGTGCCTTAAACAGCTGCATTTGTGTGGGCTGGAAGCTCAGGGGCTCATGAACATTTCTGGATGTTCACTGTTTGCTTCTGCATTGCTGTGCCGCTGGTGACACCCTGATGGTCCTGTCCATCCTCCTCCTGCTTCCCCCAAAACTGGGTCCCCCAGAGATGGGCAAGACAGGGAGCGGGATGAGTGATGTTGTATCTGCCCCACAGGCAAGCTGAAGGAGTGGAGCCTCATCTTCTATGGGACGGGCGAGCACCCCTACACTGCGCTGAGTGGGCCCCAGTCCCGGGGGAGGTCACTGGAAGTGCCAACATCAGAGATGGAGCCATCGAGAGTCGCCTTCCTGCACAGCCAGGTGGAGGTGGCGGAGGAGGAGGAGGAGTACACGGGTTAGTGCTGGCTGAGCTGCCACGTTGTTCCCCCCAGAGTACCCAGGAAAATGAAAACCTTGAAAAAAACTGGGGGAGCCACGAGGCTTGATCCTGCCTGGGGCTGAGGCGGGCTGGGAGGAGCAGTGCCTGTGGCCAGCACGGGGCAGCAGGATGGTGAAATTAGAAGGTAGGAAAATGCCCTGTCCTAGCACTCCTGCCACAAATTGGTGGTGCAGTTGTCTGAGCGGTAAAAAAAGCTCCTCTGTCCACCTTCCCTCCTCCAGCATGGGCTGGGGCGGGTGTCTCTGCTGCTCCCTGAGGAGCAGGTCCCTTTTTCAAAGCTGCTTCTGCACCAATGTTCAGCCAGAGGATGGCCGGGTGGGATTCATTCTGGGAAAGATGAGCTGCAGGAAATATAAGCACCCAAAGCCATGCAGCTCCATAGGATAGATAGGACTAAATTTAAAATATAATAGATGTAGGATATAGAATAAGATAGGTGAAGGGTCTGGGTGTCCATTGGTACCAGACGGGATGTGCTCAGGGCATCCTGGCAGTGGTGCCTGGAGGGTGCTCAGCTTCTTCCACACTGAGCCTGTCTCTCCCTCCTCAGGTCCGTGCCACCCTGAGTGTGGTGACCAGGGCTGCGATGGCCCCAACGCTGACCAGTGCTTGAACTGCATCCACTACAGCCTGGGCAGCGTGAAAACTGGCAGGTGAGGGGTGGTGGGGTGTCCCTGTGGAGCCCCTGGGCAGCAGCAGGACCTTTCCTCAGGTCTCACACCTTAGTGTGTGTGATAGATATTTGCACAGAGAAAGAAGCATATGAGAAGTCAAATGGATGGAGGAGGAGGTGTGAGAATCCCTGTCCTGAATTAGGATACAGTGGGGTGGAGGATATGGAGCTGGAGAGTCCTGGAGGACCTTGGCCACGTAATCATGCTAGGGAAGAACCTTTGGCTTCACTGGCTGGGGTCACCCACACCCAAGGGACAGCCTGCTGAGGTGCTAAATCACTTCAGGAACTGGGGTTTCCACTCCTCAGTCTCTTGGGATGGCACAGGGAAACTTTACCTACAGCTGGGACAAGAGACTCCCCGTCTTCATATTAGAGCTGTGACTTTCAAGACACTGTAAATCACAAGTATAAGAAGTAAGCGAGCTCACATTGCTGCCAAGGCTGGGGGACACCCCAAACGCTGTGGGCAAGGGGACAGTGGCGGGTGCTGGGAGTGGGAGGTGACCGCTGCTGGCACCAAAACCCGGGCACTCCCGGTTCCTTCCCCAGGATGTGCGTGAGCTCGTGCCCCACTGGGTTTTTCGGCGACAATGGCGCCCGGAGGTGCCGGCGGTGCCACAAGGGCTGCGAGCGCTGCGTCGGGAGGGGACCCAGCCAGTGCACAGCCTGCAAGAGGAACCTCTACCACCACCCCGAGATGGGCACCTGCGTGCTGCTCTGTCCGCCCGGCTTCTACGCCGAGGAACGTAAGGATGTTTATCGCTTGCGAGTTGCAGCATGAGGATATGCAGGGGTTGCTTCTATTTTAAGTGCTATGGGTGGAGAACACACCTTGATTTTTGAGTATGGGCTTTGAATTTCCCCCTTGACACACTTTGCACGGTGAAGGGAGGAGGGAAACTTCTGGGTGTTTGGAGGGTGGTGCAAACTAGAAGTGCTCAACTCAAAGCTCTTAATTAGAAGACTGTAATTAATGATCGTGGCTGCTTGCAAAGCACATTTCTTTTTAGCAAGCAATGACAGATAAGGTCACCTGCAATTGCAAGGATCTGTTGGGGAGGGCTGTGCCTTTCCACCCTGGGGAGCTGGTGCTGGAGTGCAGTGGGGCTTTGCGGCTCCGACTGCTGCTTGCAAATCACCATCCGGATTTTATTCTTCCTGCTTTGCTTTGTTTTTTGAAAGGTCAGAAACGCTGTCTGAAATGTCATCAAAGCTGTAAAAAATGTGTTGGCGAAGCAGACAAATGTACTGCATGCAAAGAGGGATTCAGGTAAAACACCAGCACGGGAGGAGTTTATACCTGCAGCATTCATACCTGTGGTTTAAATTTGGGAAAACCGATGGGAAATTAGAGAGTGAATTAAATTAAAGACCAGAGATCCTGCTTCCATGGTGCTGCAGCTGTGATGCAGTGTGCTGGAGGTCTGGGAATTTAAAGGTGGTGATTAGTGTCCCTTTCTTAGCTGAAAACCGTGATTTAAATTTAATTTCATTTTCTCCAGCTCTTTCCAGGGTGGTGGGTAAGTGCTGTGTAGAGCTGGTACCAGGCTGAGCTGCTCTAGGCAGGCTGAGAATGCTCCCTGCAAATGCAGAAACCATTCCCCCAGATTCATCCATGCTGAAAATTTTATCTGATGTACCTGTTGAGTGGGACTAGTACAGAACAGTGATTTTCCAGCGTTGCAGGTGCAGGCAGGGTAGCCCTGACCCTGTGAGGAGCAATGGGTGCCACTGCTGCTGGCCCCAGAGCACCTGTGGGATGCAGAGCCCAGCATCAGCACTAGGGAGATGCTGTTTTCCATCCCCAATTGCTCATGGAAGTACAACCCCATAGCAGTCTGCAGTGTTCAGGCACTGTAAGTGAATCAGAGCCGTGGTGTAGCAGTGGGGCTCACTCCGACAAAGAAATTCCCGCTGCCAAAAGATTATCTACTCCCTTGGAAAAGCACAAGTGGAGGCACTTGTCAGACATAATCCGCACGGTGCTTGTTTTTTATTGGCCAATATCCTTTTAAGTCGGGACTTCAAATCATCCCTGCCACAGCGAAGCAGCACTGGCCCAGCCACGGCGCTGAACCAATTTCCTTTTATTCTGGGGAGCCTCAATGGTGCAAAAGGTCTTTGGGAGAGCCTGGCTGGCTGCCCATGGGAAAAAAATAATTTTATTTCCTTCTGGATATTTAATTAAGGAACCCGCAGCTGTCCCTTTGGTCCAGGCAGGATTTTAATTTCTCCTAAAACGCTGGCTGGCTTTCCAACACCGCCTGTGCTGCGGGCCGAGGATGCCATTGCACACCGGGGGATGTGGAGATGGGAATGGGCTGTGTTGAGTCCCCATATCCTGTAGCTTTGGGTGAAAGTGTTCTCTGCTTTCCCGGCAGCCTGGCAGGGGAGAGCTGTGTGCCAGAGTGCCAGCCTGCCATGTACCTCAGCCGGGAGCCCCGGCAGTGTGAGACCTGCCCCACCAGCACAGGTATGTCCTCGGCCCCACAGCATCCCATGGAAAACCCCAAAACCCTCGTGCATCAGGAGCCAATCCCCACTGTACTCACCCTGAGCTGAGGCAGAGTGTGCTGGAGGGAAAGCAATCCCAAATCTCCAGCATGTCCTGTGAGGTACATGCTCACGCTGGAAAGGGTTTTAGGGGAGTTTTTACATTTTTATTAGAGCCATTTTTTGTTTCTCTATCTCCCCGAAGCCAGGTGCTTTAGTTTAATAAGGTTGCGGGGGAGGCTGTAAAACCCTCTTGGAGTGATGGAAGGTGGCTTTGCAGCTGATAAAAATGTCAGGCAGCTGAAGTGTGTTATCCTGTGTTATCCCGTGTTATCCCGGCCGCCCCAAGGTGCTGGGCAGCCGCTCCCGGCTTCCCCCAGCTGCCTCAAGTTGCTTGGCACTCCCTTTAAAGCCTGCTTTTTTCTATTCCTGCAAGTCCAATTATTTTCTATTGTTAATGTCTGCGTCTGCCCTCAAAATCATCATAGATCTGATGATAATATGATCTCTAAACAATCCATGTTCAGTGGCATGAACCTCTTCTATCATACATGGGCAATTGCCTTAAACTAAATCCAAAATATTTATTGATCTTGTTGGCAAGCCTGTAAAGGAATGGGCTCTTAATCCCTGAAGAAAATTATTTCCCTTCTAATTCTTATTCCAGTCAGTGTGAACATTCTCCACCACAATTATTTTTCCAGCCTTTTCTCGTCTCCTTTTCCTGCATAATCATTTCTCAAGGTTGGTGCATGGAAGCCTTTAATGATATCACCTCCATCACTGAGCTTTGCTGTCCAGTCACAACACAGAGTGGTGCTCTCTGCTTTCCCAGCTCCTCTCTGGAGCCCTTTCCTCCTACAGCTCCTCCGTGGCCCAGTTTGGCATCTCCTTTTCCACCCTGGGGAAACCCAAACCAGTGCATGCTTAGGAGTGGTGGCTGATGGCCCGGAGGGGATTTTGATATGCTGTTCCTCACCGAGCCCTGGTAGCCAGCTCCTGGCTTTGCAGAGGGACAGACACTGGGTCCTGGCTGGGTTTTTTGGGATGGAAGCTGAGTTTTTTGGGGTGGGAACCAAGCACATCCGCGGGTCCCTGTGTTGTGTGCAGGACAGAGCTAAGCTTGTGCCTCCCTTCACATGTGGGGCTATGGCCACACTTGCACTGTCTCCAAAACCACCCAGATGCCATTTTGCCCTTTTCCCTGTCCCCACAGGGCCAGGTGAGGAGGACTGCAGCCCCTGCACCCCCGAGGGCCCTGCACCCCACTGGCGCTGTGTCCCCACCTGCCATGAGGGTTTCTACCCTGCCGACAGCCACGGGCTGCCCAACAAAGTCTGCAAGAGGTATGGAACTAGCAGAACAAAGCCAGCACCGATGGGGAGCACTGCCAGACATGATAGAATAATGCTGGAAACAGCTCACAGCTTAAGGGAAATTAAAATAAAGGTGAGGGAGCCAGGGCAGCTGTGGGGCTGGACCCCACACACCCTGGCCCTGTGGATTTCAGAGCAGTGGAGCTGCACGCTCCCCTGCCAGAGCCAGCCAAGGTGTCTTAGGGCTATGGTGGAAGGGGCTCAGCCCCGGCCCCAGGCTCTTTGGAGGAGGTGTGGGAGGAACAGCAATGTTTAGGTAAATATTCCAGCTTTCAATTAAACTTGCTCCGTTCTCCCTGTGGCCATGTTGGAGGAGTGTTCCCCACTCCTTGGCCCAGTATGGGGCTGCGTGGGGGAGACAGGGAGATGCTGGGAGGCAACAATTTGCTCCCACTCTCTCCGGAGCTCTGTGCTTTAAGTGGGAAGTGGGAGTGGATTCACCCTCATGAAAGCAAACACAAAAGGCAAGGATTAAAGGTGACTTGGGAACATACAACACCATCCCTGCCTGCTGGGGTTTCACTCACCTGCACTGGTTCTTCAGCAGGGAGGAACAAGAGACCAGCATTCCTTCCTAGGGATTTCAGGCATGGTCTCCACAAGCCACTGTCCCCAGGCAGGAGGCACAGCTGCTGGGCTCTTTACTCTCAGCAAATGCATGGGAGCAGCACAGTTTCCCTTTGCAGCCCTTTTTCTAGCTGGGATGGCTGGGAGGAGAGGTGCACACCCCAGCGAATCTTCCCAGCAGTCGAGAGCTTTTGGGATGTCACTAGGCACTGAGCTGGCACCACTGAGCCCATTTTCCCAGGGTTTCAATAACTTTTCAAGCTTCAAATTTGCCATTTTCCACATCCTCTGGTTGGTACAGCTGTTACAGTGCCAGCAGATGTCTTCTGGCTGACAGCCCATTTTGGGTGGCTGGGCTGGGGTGTTGGTGCTGGCTCAGGCCAGAGCAGGATCTCTGTCCCCAGGTGTGACGACCACTGTTCAGCCTGCGAGGGCTCCAGTGGAAACTGCCTCAGGTGTAAGGAAGGTTACAGCCTCCTTGGTGGCTCCTGTGTGACAAATGAAACCTGTACCAATGGTAAGTGGCAGAACTGCTGGCACAGTAGTGCTCCCGTGGTAGCAAAAATGAGAGGTTTGGGGGATTAGTTTCACCATATAAAGCTGAAAGTGCTGGAGCTCCTGGGCTTGCCGGGGCATGGCTGCAGTGGGCTGGGCTCCGGCTGTGGGGGGCAGGTGGCTCACCTGGCATTGCTTCTGGATATCTGCCTGTTGCTCAAACACGTCCAAGCATTTGTATTTCGTTATGGTTTAGTCTTGGGGCTTCTTCTCCCACTCACTGCAAAGCTCCTTTATTCCTTCATTAAAACCATGTGAAAGATGCCCTTAAAAAGAACCTCCTTTTCAATCCTGTCTCCCCCAACACTGGCACAATTGCAGCGCCTGTTACGTGCAATGTTTGTTTATTTAAAATGTTAATTTGCTCTCATTTTCTCTTGTTCCTCACCCTGGCCTCCCAGCTGACAAGACTTTCTGTGAGATGGTGAAATCAAACAAGCTCTGTGAAAAGAAGCTGTTTGTGCAGTTCTGCTGTCAGACGTGTCTTATGGCCGGGTAAAGTTCAGCGGCTGCATCCATCCAGGACTTCCACCGACTGCCAGCCCAGTTTTGCCAAATGTTTAGGACAAAAGTTTATTTTTTCAGCTTTGGGAGAGTTTACATGGTGCTGTCAAGCATTCGCTCGTAAGTTTGATAGCTTTAATATCACTGTCGGCACGTTTCTATAGCAATATGTTAAGAGATTGGAGCGTACCCTGAGTGGTCAAGGCCTGGAAGCAGCAGACAAGTGGTGATATTAACACTCTCAAACACTCCTGGTGAGCAGGGACCACTGCATGATCCATGTACACACGCTTGGTTCTTCGCAGAAATCCTACTGATCGGCCCGCTCCGAGCGGCTGGTAGGAGCCCTCGCCACAAGGGATGCAGGACTTCACACACCTGCGAGGAAAGAGCCGTTTCTGGCTCCATTTTTGGTACCCTTTTGTGCCAGGTGTCAGCTGATCTAAACCTGCATTGCCAGCGCAGTGCTCTGTACATAGGTAAAACGATGAACCAGGTGGCTCCGGAGCAGGGCCCCACAGCCCCCTCCGGCACTCCTGTTCGGATTCGGTCAGTCACTGCTTCCCTCTGGCCGTGGCAATAACTGGAGGTTTGAGGACCAAAGCCAGAGCTGCCCCATGTGGCTCTGCAGGTGTGTCAGCCCAGCAGGGCTTTGCCCTGCAGGTAACTGCAGCCAGGCAAAACCCGTGTGCCTACAAGGAGTCATAGGGTTTTGGGGGGGTGTTGTCCACATGAACCAACCTTACCAAGAAACGTATTTCCCTCCTGGAACTGCTTGTACATTCTGATTAATTCAGTTCTGGAACAAGCTAAATCCTTCCTCTAAACGAGATGTTGTCCCAGTTAGTCTTTCTTGGCATTTTATGTTACGATTCTTCCCCTGTTTCGCTGGGTACACCCCTCTCTTTCACAAAATCCTCCTGTTCATGGCAGTGATTTTTCTTGGGCATCGATTTCCCAAATGAGACATTCCAGGGATCCAGCCAGGAAACTTAATTCTACAAAACCCTTCCCCAAAACAAACCTTTTCATGCTCTCTCTTAACAGTAAGTCATGTGGTGTTTATATAATTGTGTTTAAAATATCCTTGGCTATGTTGTTTTACAGATTTTTAAAAAATAACTTATACAATCCTTGTTTTTTTCTCGGTGGACTATTTTTTATATGGGAGTGGGGTATCTTTTTGTGTCTTATTTCTTCTCCTTTTCTCCTCTCTGACCCTGCAAAGCCACTCTTTGCACCAGACGTATGTAAACAGTCTTTCCTATGCTGCATGTTCTGATTTTCATTGTTAATAGTTTTAATGAGTAAAACCTTTCGCCAGTGAAATTTCCAGTATGAATTGTCACCAGTTCCACATGGAGCTGGGATAATCCCTGCTTGGTTTCGGCTGCAACGACATCTGCCCTGCCTGGGCTTGCCCACAAGAGCTCACTTCAGCCAGGTGAGGAGGGGAAAGCCACATCCTCTCCAGCCCTCACCTGCCTGGACCAAATCCAAGGAAAGATGGAGCTTTGGTGACCTGATCTTTAAGTTAATAAACTATTGATCTCCCCTGACAAACGAATCTGTGCTTTTTCCAAATTCACGCAGCCCTGACTGGAGACACTGCACATCCTTACTTTGCTGGACAAAGCAGCTCCCCTAGCTGGAGCTCCTGATCAGAGCACTTGTGGGAGAAATGCTCAGGAACAGATGAGCTGCATCTGCAAAAACCTCACCTTTTACTGTCGTAAAGGTCTTTTACCTCCAGAAGAACCTCAAATCCTGAATGCCTGCCCTCTCCCAGGCTGGGCTGGCATCTCTGGTGCATCCAGGGCCATCTCTCTGGGTTTGGGGGCTATGCTTGGGCATGGCTGGGTGTATTCTCCAGTGTAGGGCATCCTGGATGAGCTGGCAGAAGGGTTTGCTCCTCTTTCCCACTCGTACAATGGGCATCCTGAGCCCCCCAGTTTCCCTACTGCAGTTCCCAGTAGCTGGGAACCACGGGGCCACCATTCCCAGTTGGCTGTCTGGGAAGGAGAGGAGCTGCTGGTGTGGTTGGGGAATGGAGGGACCTGTGGAGCCCTTTGTTTGTCATGTTGGTTTTGCAATAACCATGGGCCAAGTGCCCAGGGTAGTTAGTGCCTGGATATCTGGAACTGAGCATTTTAAGTGGGGAAAAACAAAAGAATGGAGCTCTCCCACATGGGAAGATGCATTCTCAGAGATGTGCTGCTGTGGGCTTCTGCATTTTGTTGGTCTTCACATTCATCAGATGATAAATGTGAATTAATCACATACAGTGATTCCTTCTCTTGCTACAGGATTTCCCTTTCAGTCTCAGGCCAAACCAGAGGTCAGAACTGGGGTGACACACTCCTGGCTTCTACCCCTTTGGTTGGAAAATACCAAACTTCATTTCTCCTGCTGTGTTAGTCAAAAAACAGGAGCTGTGGATCAGGAGTGCTGTGCCAGCCTTCCAGTTCTCTGGCTCACAGCAGCCTGCCTGTAAATACTGCTCCCTGGTATATTTAGATGTACTGAAATGCTACAAAAAAAGGAAAATGCTTGCTCTTACATCTTGACATAACTTAAAATACACACTGGGAAAAGCAGTGCAATTTAAGATGACCAGTCGCCAGCAGTCCCAGCTCTATGCTGCTTTCTGCCGCCTTCCAGCCTGCCAGGGAAAGAAAAACAAATTCTGCACACTGAATTCATGCAACAACATCAGCTTCCAGCGTTTTCCTCCGAAATCATTCTTGTAAAGTAATAAAATTGAGATTATTTCTCCAAGCTGTTGCAATACTTGCTTGGAGCTATTAAAGTCTGACTCTGGTATGCTCAGAGGATCAAAGTGGCTGTGTCTTCAAGATAAATGCATATTTAGGCAATTTATTAAAGCTCATTTCTCTGTTGTCTCCTGGCACCAAAGCCAAATCTATAATAGCTCTTTTCTGGAAAATCTTAGCGCAGCCTGACTCCTCGTTTGCAGTTTGGCCATGGGGTTGCAGCCAGGGCCATCTGCCATTGTGTAGTTGGCAGGTGGGGAACACAGATCTTAAAACTCATTGCTTTGAGTTTCCATTGCAAAGAAAGGGCTGTCAAGAGCTTGTGTGCAGCGTCTGAGACTCAGAACTCATCTGCTTGCAATTACAATTCTATTGTGGCTGCAGAGCTGAGGCAAACAGATGTATTGTGCTGAGGGAGACAGGTCCACGTTTTATTGGGCCTTGTCAGAGGCAGGACCTGCTTTCCAGGAGGCTGAAAAGAGTCTCCTTTTAACAACTGCCTGAAATGGCTAAACTCTCTGTTGTCTTTAACGCTGCATGATGCCTGAGTCATGTACAACAGTGCTGCTAATTCTTGGGCTTTTTCTTGACAGCTCCCTCTTGTTCTTGCTCCCTCCTATGTTATAAAACAAATGCAGCTGTTATAAAAACCTGACTCTGTGCTTTCCCATACAGCTTTGGTGAGGGAATTTTCACAGCAGGGAGCACAGGAGCTGCCTCAGCCCAGCTGACCCCTCGTAGCGCCAGCTCTGACGCTGCAGTCCTGGGGACTGAGCCAGGCGTCACGCCCGGGGTGATGCCCTTAGAAGCTCCCAAAAGAAAAGCATGAGCCATCCCTGCGCAGTGCCAAGCGTGGCTGCAGCGTTTAGCCTATTATCAAATCCTCTGGGTTCACAGAAATGTCATGGCTCATGAAAAATATCCTTCCCTCGATAGCAGCGGAGACAGAATTCATCCTTCCTCGTCTCGCTCTGCGGGCCTTGAAGGCTGGGGAAGGATTTCCCCAGAAGCTGTGGCTTGGTGACATTCAGCAGGTTTTGAGCTCTGGGGGTGGTCAACTGTGTCCCTTTACATGTTCCCCTCTGTCCAGTGGCCTTCAGTGTGGTTCACCCACCAAGTGAGCCCTCCCTGGTGGCAGTGCCCCAGCCTCAGACCCAGGGACCTGGGAGTTCCTGGCCAGACACAGCAGTCAGAGCCACCTCAGCTCCCCCAGTGCTACTCCCAGCTCTTCCTTGCTGCTCCCCAAATTCCTAAAGCCGGTTAGGGGACGTAGTGACATTTGCAAGCATATTTCATTTCACAGATAAAGGGTGTGTGTCATGCCACAGCCTGTGAGGTGTTCCCAGCCCATCACAGGACCTCTGAGACCAGGAATGCACATGGAAGTGACAGAGAAACTGCCCCAAATGCTGCAGGGGGAAGTTGCTTATGGGCAACACAATATCCAGGAGCAAAGGCTGAGCTGCTGCTGGTGGAGGGAAAGCACCAAGAGCTGTGGTTGTGTGGAAGGTGCCCTGGCTGTGCAGCAGGAGGGGAGCAGCAAGTGCCTGGACACAGCTCTGTTCAAAGGGAAGCACCAGTCATGGCATGAAGTGTGCTCCCAGCCCGCTCTGCCCGGATTTCTGCAGAGAAATCTGTGCCTGGAAACACCAGGAGGTCGAAGGGAACCTCTGGTAGCATCTGTGCTGCCTTAGGGCACTGCTGACGGCAACGCCAAGTCCCTACAGAGCTTGTGATCCATGGCTCAGACATGGGGCTGAGAGCTGGCCCTGGCCAGGAGGGCAGTGCCCGGGATGGGCTGTGGGGCTGGATCGGCCCGGGAGGAGGGCAGTGCCCGGGATGGGCTGTGGGGGCTGGATCGGCCCGGGAGGAGGGCAGTGCCCGGGATGGGCTGTGGGGCTGGATCAGCCGGGAGGAGGGCAGTGCCCGGGATGGGTGTGAGGGCTGGATCACCCGGGAGGAGGGCAGTGCCCGGGATGGGACGGGGCGGGGCGGTCCCTGCCGCTCGCTGTCTCGGCGCTCGGCTGCCCGGCCTGGGCGTGCTCGGCGCTCTGCGCGGTGTCCTGCGGCGGTGCGGCGCGGCCTGGCGGGGCCTGGCGCGGAGTGTCTCGGAGTGTCGCGGTCTGTCGTGAGGGAGCGCGGTGTGTCGCGATGGTGAAGCTCACGGCGGAGCTGATCGAGCAGGCGGCACAGTACACCAATGCCGTCCGCGACCGGGAGCTCGACCTGCGCGGTGCGCGGGCCCCGCGGGGCGAGAGAGGCTGTGCCGGGAAGGGGGCGGGCGAGCGCGGAGGGCTGAGGCGTCTGTGTGTGTGTGTGGTGGGGCCTGAGGGTCGTCGATGATGGGGCCTGGGGGAGGTCTGTGTTAGATCCTGGAGGAGAGGCCTGTGATGGGGCTTGGAGAGTCCGTGATGGATCTTGGGATGGGGCCTGGCGCCTTCGGTGGCCGGAGGTGCCGAATCGGGGTGGAGGAAGCCGCGGGGAGGTTGTTGGAGGGGCTGCAGTGGTCGAGGGTTGGGGTTTGGAGGTGGTTAAAGAGGCTCCAGTGGCTGCGGAACGTGCGGGGGATGTGAGGGCGTGAATTGTAGCGTAGTAGAATGGTTTGGGTTGGAAGGGAGCCTTAAGATCATCTCGTCCAACTACCACGAAGGGGAAATAGGGGGAAACGTGGGAGGGATGTGCCCCCAGCACGGGGGATGTGCCGGAAAGGAGGCTCGGAGGACACATACAAGCAGGGACTTGGGGTTTTGCTGAAGGGGGAGGGACGAGGATTGAAAAAACCGCAGGGGCTGTTGAGTCTGAGGGGGAGAGTCAGGCCAGAGGTGTTTTGTCTGAGACTTATCAGCATCCTCAGTCCATGCAGATTTGCCCCCACGCACTCTGCTTTGCTTTGTTCTGCTCTGCTGTGGGCACTATCTAATCCCTGCCTTACACTCTCTCTCCAGGTTATAAAATCCCTGTCATTGAGAACTTGGGTGCCACTCTGGACCAGTTTGATGCAATTGATTTCTCTGACAATGAGATTCGAAAACTGGACGGGTTCCCCCTGCTGCGGAGGCTGAAAACTCTCCTGATGAACAACAACAGGATTTGGTAAGGGGCAGAGGAAAATGCTCCTGGGAGAGAGGTGTGTGTGTCTTTCAGTGCTGGGTAGGTGCAGAAGTGTTTGTTTTAGGCAATAAAATCAGCACTGTGTACTGTATGAGCTCTCTTTCAGTTTCCTTCCTCATTCAGTTTCTCAGCACAATGAGATGCAGAGTTTGGGATTTGGCCAGAACTTTGGATTTCAATAGTCGGCCCCATAAAGACAAGAAAACAGGGATACCTGCAAGGCAATGGATTTCAATCTCATATTGCATCTAATATTCTAGAAGTGATTTATTGGCAGCTTTATTAGAAAAGTGTTTTGGATGCTTACCCAAACTTCTGCTGGTGTCAGACTGGGTTGTTCACAGGGAGATCCTCTGTGTTCTGTGTTTCTCTGTATTTCCACCATTGCTAATTCCTGCCCTAAATTAAACCTTTGGTTTTTGTTGTTCTTTAGTCGGATTGGTGAGAACCTGGAACAGGCTCTGCCCAGCCTTACAGAGCTCATTCTAACCAACAACAACATTGCTGAACTGGTAAGTTGTGGTGCAAGATAAAGCTAAACAAGCTTAAAATTAGTGCTTTTCATCTCTTTAACCATTTTCCTGAGAGTAGTGCCATATCTTTTGATAATATTTTACTTCAGAGTAATATCATGCAGTTTTGGCAGTAGTTAATGGTGTTACATGCTTTAGAGAACATTTGCATCATGCTGTGGAGCAGCAGTCACAAAGATTAGTGGTTTTCCTATTAAAATAAGTGCAATAATTCGAATTAACCTCTAAAATAGATATGAGCTCAGGAACTTTGTTTTCAAATATTTGATTTTTTCACTAAATGAACTTAAATTTATTGCTGTGCTTCCTTTACCCAGGGTGAACTGGATCCGTTATCAACTATTAAATCATTGACTTACCTGAGGTATGTAACCCTAAAAAGAAAAGCTGCTCTTTCTGTGGTGTTTGACCTCTGCTGCTGGCCTGGCCCTTTGCTTTGCTCTGGATTGCTCTGCTTTTTATGAGCTGGGACAAATCCTTTATGTCTAAAAATTGAATTTATCAATAAACAATGTTTCCACTATGCTTCATAAACATCAAATGTTAACTATCTGAGGTGTTACATCACTGGCAGAGTGATGGGGCAATGAGATGTAACATCTCTATAAACCAACACACAAATGCTGAAGTGGATTTAACCTTTAAAAACCAAAAGGTTTAATCTGTTGATAAAAAGTAATTTAAAATACATGTAAACAAGGACTTTTCAATAATACTACATTTGGTATGAGGGACAGAAAGAAACACAGTTTGTCCTGTGATTTTTCAGTTGATCTGTGTGCAGGTAGGAAAAGTGATGGTTCAGTTATTTTTTGGGGGGATTATTGTGATTATTTTGAAGTTGTGCTTTATGTGATCCTTCAGTTAAATCTACTTAATTGCTAAAGTGCAATTTTTTCTGTAGTTTCCTTAATATCAAAGAATTATCACTAGGCTTACTTCATGGTATTTGTTGTCTGTTACAGCAGGAAATACATGAATGCATTTCAAGTATATTAATATATTTCAATACAACTGTATTTTAAAATATTTTGTATTAAGAGCCTCTTTATAACCTTTATTTACTTTGCAGCGTTCTAAGGAATCCTGTAACAAATAAGAAACATTACAGATTATATCTAATTCATAAAGTTCCCCAGGTCAGAGTGCTGGATTTTCAAAAAGTGAAGCTTAAAGTAAGTCTGCTTGCTTTTGATGTTGCTTTTTTTTTTTCTTTTTTCATTCTTGAAAATGCATCACTAACAGTGATTTTGCTGCCATAGCTGTAAATTTTATTGAAACTCTCTAAGTGGCTCTACAACACTCTCATTGTTTTCTTTCATGGTTTAATTCTCTTAAGGATATAATCTGTTTAATTATGTTTAATTAAGTTTTACTGCCTTTGTTTAGTGTTACTCTTTTCTGTCCCTCTGGTGTTGGTAGGAGACAGACCTCTAGAGAAAGAAATAAGCAAACACCACAGCCCTCAGCTCTGGGTGGAGAGGAGTGTGGGAAAAGCTCTTAATTTTAAGAGCACAAGGTTGATAAATCTTTTAGTGCTTGGGCAGTGTTTATCTGCTTGTTCTTACATCTGGTCTCCATGTACCAATTTCATTGGTGAAGATGAGCCAAAGTGTTTTTCTTGGCCAAGACAGAAGCTTTGCAAACGGTGATGTTCTCAAATTAACTTTGTGTGTGTGTGGTATCGCTGTAGGAGCGACAGGAGGCAGAGAAAATGTTCAAGGGCAAACGGGGTGCACAGCTTGCAAAGGATATTGCCAGGAGAGCAAAAACGTAAGATAAAACAAACAAATTTACACTGGCATCCTCCTTCAGAAACACCACTTTCTTTGTGTGCAGTAAATGGAAATATCAGCTGCTGGCAGGATGCCTCAAAAGCTTTGGGAGACAGAAGTGCCTTGTCCAAGCACCCTGAGTTTTGGATGGTGGTGAATACATCTCAGAAATATTTCTGAAAGAGAGAACTTGGTCAGGGTGGATTCATTGAAGTCAATAAGTAGGAAAACTAAATTTTATTTTTGTTATTTAACTGCAGAGAGGTGGCCATTGTTTAATTTGTTGGGTGTTTTTTTTCCCTAGATGATTGGTAACTAATTTTTTTTTGTTTTGCCTGGGAATATAAACTGTGAAATCTGTTCTAAATAGAAGATGAAAATCTTTAGTTAAGCTATTACATTCTATTAATTTATTTAGTTTAATTCTTAAGTGGTACATCATATGTTTTGTTTAGTCTTTGATCAGCCTATTTGGAAATAAGAATTCAGATCATGTATGGCAACAGCATTTCCAAATTCATGGTTAAATAGAAAAATGTCTTGAACTTATTTAGCATTTAAAGCTATAACAGATGTATTTGAGCTCTAGTTTGTGATTGGAAAGGGATTCAGGTCTGTGACAGTTTTAGAATAAGCAGGTGATTTTCCTTAGCAGCAGATAACCTTTTTCTTTTGACTGTTGAGACGAATTCCAGTTTAGTGTAGACTTTAATTTAGGCTGTTGTAATCTCATATTAGACAGATGGGAACAGAAACCCATTTTCAGTTAGTCTTTGTTTGTCCACCCTGCTTTTGTAATGGCAACAGACCAGCTGAGTGTTCAACAACATCCAAATCAAAGAGCTTTTGTCAACTGCCTGATTAATAAAGTTAAGTTCTGCCTCTGAGCAGATGAAAAGATGGGGGGGAATGGGACAGTGAGGACAAGTTGCTGGTGTTTCTGAAGGAGGCAATTCTTCACTGTATCAGTTTGTTAACAAAGATAAGATACTACACTTGATGGAATGAAATGCTTTCAAACCTAGTTTGGAAGCATTTCAAGTTAAGAGAAGCAGCTACTCTTCAAAAGGTGTAACAGGTCTTTATTTTTCCTTTAAAGTTTCAATCCAGGGGCTGGTCTGCCAACTGACAAAAAGAAAACTGGGCCCTCCCCAGGGGATGTGGAGGCAATTAAGGTAAATATGTCAGGAGAAAAGTGGAAGAGAAAAGCTGTCATGGATCCAAATTGAACAAATGTGTCCTTTGTGCTGTTCAGACAAATAGGTCAGTGTGTCCTGACTTTGGCTTAGGTTCTTTCTTGAGACCTAACTGTATTTCGAAAACTTAAGTGCAATGTTAACCTGAGCTTAGAGTTCTCCCAGGATAAAGCAGTTTGTTTAATAAGGGGGGAAAGTAATCATTTGTCATTTGTAGAATTTTCTAGAAGTAGAATTTAGTAGAACTTTCATAGGTGTTTGGTATCACTTAAGTGGAAGAAATCTGGGGTTTGTGTTTATTCCAAGCAGACTGACCCAGGGTATGTGAGGATTCACTGAGTTCTCTGTTTCTCAGACTGCCATAGCCAACGCCACGACCTTGGCTGAGGTGGAGCGGCTGAAGGGTTTGCTGCAGGCTGGACAGATCCCCGGCAGAGAGCGGAAATCAGGTCACTCTCCACTTCTGTTACTCTCCTTTCCCATACAGAATCCACCTCTCTTCCTTGTTTTGTGATGCTTTATGTGATCTCTGTAGGGAGTTATGTAGAAAAAGCGTGGCTTTGTCATGTGTGGAGTACATGCCTGGCTATGTGTGATCTGCCTGGCCTTAAATGCAGCTCAGGGCTGCACTCCCTCCAGAGCAAGGTGCCAAACAAGGTGCTTTGAGGTATTGGATGACTCCAAAGTTCATCCCAGTTGTTTAAAGAATTGAGACGAATTACAGAGTCTCTGCACTGGTGCTGAGCATCAGTTCCTTGGATGTGGGTACAGCAGTGAATGTGGGAGCTCTGCAGAGATGAATCTCAGCTGCAGGCTGGCCACAGCACCAGTTTTCTGTACATCGAGGCTACCTGGATTTTTCTTTATGTAGTTTTATTACTACTTCTCTGCAAAGGGATGGGAAAAGAAGAGTAACATCTGCAGCAGCTGCCCTAAAACTCTGCCGTGTCCTTTCAGGCCCATCGGAGGACGGTGAGGAAGAAATGGAAGAGGACACAGTGCCGAACGGATCGTAGCCTGTGCCCTGCCGTGCTCCGCTCCTGTCCAGGAGCCCTTTCCCGTGCCGTGCCGTGCCGTGCCGTGCCGTGCCGTGCCGTGCCGTGCCGTGCCGTGCCGTGCCGGTGTCCCCCGTCCTCGCGCATTTCGGCGTTCAATAAACGAACGGTCCCTTTTTATCCCGGTGGTGCCGCGTCCCCTTCCCGGCCGGTAGCGGGTTGGGGGGCGGGGCGGGGGAAGGATTGCGCGCTCTGATTGGCTGCTTTTTGCCTGCCCCTCTTCTCTAATTGGTCTGCGCAGCTCACGTCACGCCGGGCGCTCTGCCAACGGCGGCGTGGTGGTTCCTGGCCGCGGCGGACGGGGCGGTGATTGGCGGAGCGGGGCGGGNGGCGGGGCCGAGGCGCGGAGCCGGGGCCGCTCCCCCGCCCGGGCGGGCCCCTTGCCGTGCGGCCCGCGCTCACCCCCGGCCTGTCCCCGTCGCAGTGGGCTCGGTGCTGTCCAGCTATGGCTGGTACATCCTCCTGGCCGCCGTCGCCGTGTATGTCCTCGTGCAGAAGGTGTCCCGCAGCCTGGCGGCGCGGCCCAGCGGCCGGCCCGGAGCAGCTGAGGCGGCGGAGGGTGAGTACGGAAAGCCCTGCACCCTGTCCAGAGCCGGGGTTTGTGCCCCTCCGGTTCCCGCTGGAGCTCCGCGGGCCTGGCAGGATGGCTGAGAGCCGCTCGCGTCCGCACAGCGGTCTGGAGCTGGAACAGCCCAAAAGAGAACCGGTTATGAGGGCTTTTAATGGAGAGTGATGCTCGGGATACCTGTTCACCTCTCAGATCCCGAGACTGGAGAGAACACCGGGAAAGGTTGGGCCGAGGGAAATGTTTTTAAAAGGTTCTGAAGGAAGAGCTGTGTCCCAAGGTAACATGTTTGAGAATGAAGGAGCAGAACATCACAGGACAAGGGAATAGCTACTCTTTGGTGGTGCAGGAGCTGAGGAGGCTAAAAGCGCTTGTGGTCAGTTACCAAATAACTTTTAGACTTACCGAACAAAACCAAAATGCCCAAATTTAAATCCTGGGGAAAATACTTATGTAAATATTCAATTTTGTTAATATTCATAATCTTTTTCTAGTTATTCCTTCCTGGTTCCTGCTTTGGCAGGACTGTGTACATTTGGGGTGGGACAATCTGTGTTATCTTTGGGAGTGTGGCACAGGTTGTGAATCTCACACAGTCACGATCCTGCTGAAAAGCACAGGCTGTGCTCGTGGATCTGCCAAATCCATGAGTGCTTGGCACTGATCCCTTGGGCACATTGCATGACAGGACGTGGGGCCCCAGAAAAATCTCTTTTGCGTGCCCTTGTCCTTCTGCTGTTTCTTTGTGATGATAATTAAATGGCAATTTAATTGCCCAAATTGCCTGTAAAATGAAGTNCGGGGCGGGCCCGGACGTGAGGCGGCGGCGGACGGGGCGGTGATTGGCGGAGCGGGGCGGGCCCGGACGTGAGGCGGCGGCGGACGGGGCGGTGATTGGCGCAGCGGGGCGGGGCCGGACGTGAGGCGGCGGCGGGCGATGGAGCTCGGGGGCGGCGGTCCTGCGGCGGGGCCNCCGCAGCCTGGCGGCGCGGCCCAGCGGCCGGCCCGGAGCAGCTGAGGCGGCGGAGGGTGAGTACGGAAAGCCCTGCACCCTGTCCAGAGCCGGGGTTTGTGCCCCTCCGGTTCCCGCTGGAGCTCCGCGGGCCTGGCAGGATGGCTGAGAGCCGCTCGCGTCCGCACAGCGGTCTGGAGCTGGAACAGCCCAAAAGAGAACCGGTTATGAGGGCTTTTAATGGAGAGTGATGCTCGGGATACCTGTTCACCTCTCAGATCCCGAGACTGGAGAGAACACCGGGAAAGGTTGGGCCGAGGGAAATGTTTTTAAAAGGTTCTGAAGGAAGAGCTGTGTCCCAAGGTAACATGTTTGAGAATGAAGGAGCAGAACATCACAGGACAAGGGAATAGCTACTCTTTGGTGGTGCAGGAGCTGAGAGGATGGAGGCTAAAAGCGCTTGTGGTTAGTTACCAAATAACTTTTAGACTTACCGAACAAAACCAAAATGCCCAAATTTAAATCCTGGGGAAAATACTTATGTAAATATTCAATTTTGTTAATATTCATAATCTTTTTCTAGTTATTCCTTCCCGGTTCCTGCTTTGGCAGGACTGTGTACATTTGGGGTGGGACAATCTGTGTTATCTTTGGGAGTGTGGCACAGGTTGTGAATCTCACACAGTCACGATCCTGCTGAAAAGCACAGGCTGTGCTCGTGGATCTGCCAAATCCATGAGTGCTTGGCACTGATCCCTTGGGCACATTGCATGACAGGACGTGGGGCCCCAGAAAAATCTCTTTTGCGTGCCCTTATCCTTCTGCTGTTCCTTTGTGATGATAATTAAATGGCAATTTAATTGCCCAAATTGCCTGTAAAATGAAGTTACTGAAAGTATTGACATTTCATTTTCATATTCATCGCTGGATTGTGGCAAACAAATAAGGAGGCAAATAAATGTGGAGATGCTTCAGCTTCTGGAAGGAAACAGAGCAACATTTGCACTTTTTTTGGGTATATTTTTTCTTTTGACCTTCGAAGGCCACTCATGAAGAGCAGTGGTGACTCAGTGTGGATTTTCTGAGACCTGCAGGTGTTTCTTGACATGTGTGTCATGTTTGTAAGTGATTTTTCTGCTGATGGAGGGTGTTAAATCCACTGCTGCACTGACACCAGCAGGACCCATTGCCAGAAGGAGTAGGAGTGAATGTGGGCTGCTTGCCTCATCCTTCTGCGTAAAAGAAGTTCTCTGGGTAAAAATGGTCCCTGCGAAGCCTGGGTGGTATTTCTGAATTTATTTGTATCAAATATCTCCTTCAGAAATAGAAGGAAGTGTCCTTGAAGTGTGAGGTTTAAATTTTATGGTTAGTTGACACAATTTACACTTGTGTCCTTATTAAAATCCTGTTAAAGTAATTGCTTCAAAACATTAAAACATGATGAAGTTTAATTCAGCATATAAATTACTATAAAAGATTAGCTGGAAACTGAACTTGAGATGTGATTTTCTGCAAAACAGCTGTGGAGAGAGATGTGAGCCTTTCCTTACTACAGTTCTTTGAAGAGACCATCTAGGATTTACTTTGAGTAGCTTTGCAAACTCTTTCCTGATTTCCTAGAACCTGATGTGGTGGTAAGAAGGCAGGAAGCGTTGGCAGCAGCTCGCCTCAGGATGCAAGAGGAGTTGAATGCACAAGCAGAAAGATACAAAGAAAAGCAAAGACAGGTAACCAGAGAGCATTTCTTTCTTTAACTCATAAATTTGTCATCAAGCACTTTGCTGCTGTAAAAGAGAGCAGCAGATTGTAATTGTGTGCCAGGGTCACTGTGGGCCTGGTGTTGATTTTTTCACAGGTAAATCTGTACCTGCAGGGGCTTAGTTGTCTGTGCAGTGAATGGCTGGAGGGGTTTTGCTGGCATTTAAATTAACTGTACCAGTGCATATGTGTGTTTTCTGCTCTTAATGGCAAATAAAAGTGTTAGAAATGTAGCTTAACATTGCTGCAAAAAGGGTCTGAATTACAGTTGAGATAATGAGAAGTAGCAAATTGCTGTGAGGGGCAGTGCAGAAAATGGGTGTGATCAGCATAGCAATAACACTGATTATCATCCTACCTCTTCTGGTTTTGCTTTTGCAGTCAGACACTCAGACCTCACTTTATAGCTGATGCTTCAAATAATATTGGCTGTTAAAAACAAAGGAGAAGTCCTTTTTTCTGTAGAACCCCATGCTGTGCATTAAATTACTGTCATATGCAATATTCTTTACTTAGTACTTTTTATAGACTCAGGGTTTAAACTTGCCACTTGGGTCAGTTATACTTTTAAAATGTTTTAAAGCATCAAGTGGCCAAAAGAAGCTGCAGACTGAGTCTGTACATCCTGAGGAGGGGAAGAGATGTGAGTGTAGAAAAAGAGTAAGTTCTATAATCTCAGAGATACTGCATCAGATAAAGATAGCTTGATGAGTCTGCTGTAGCTCTTTCTGGGATTCTGTTAGTTCTGAAATCTTGGTTTTAAGATCAAGTCTATAGCCTGGATTTGTTCTGTAGCTCGAAGAAGAGAAGCGAAGGCAGAAGATCGCGATGTGGGAGAGTATGCAAGAAGGAAAAAGCTACAAAGGAAACCTGAAACTGAATCAGGTAACAACCATGTTAATCTGATCACAGTTGTGTTCATGTGATTAATGGAGCTGAAATTCATATTAAGTAACTTTTTGCTTTTCTGAACAGCAAGAAGTAGAATCTGGTGCCTCTGCCTCAGCAGTCCCAAAATCTAAACCAAACAAAAAGCCTTTGCGAGGAGGTGGTGAGTATGGAATCCTTCAGACACTCTGAGCTTGAAACAGGTTATTTATCCAGCTGTATCTGTAGTCTCTGTACATACTTTTTGTCTTTTTCAAGGCGGAAACAAAATGTTCCTTACAAAAGAGCTCTTTATCTCTGATCAGCTGGTCTGCTCTGCCCTTTGTGCAAAAGCTGGCAGGAAGTTTTGGGAGTGCTTTTCCCTGGGAAAAAAAATGTGTCAGGTTTCTTGTGACTATGTTTTGGCATAATTTACTGAGATTTTGTCTCTCAAAATTACAGATTCTTACAATATTTCTGTTATATTGTAAGAATATAATTTATACATTATTGTATAATTTCAATAATATCTGATCTGTCTTTAAAGCACTAAATGCAAAGAGGGTGGTTTACTTTGTATTATGTAGATTCAGAAGATGAACGACATCATTATGTGAAATGTGACTTTATTTATCATATACCACAATGCTGACCTATTGAATATATAAATCCTGTAGATGTATAAACTCTTACTGACTCTCACAAAGCACCAGGAAGTCTCACCATTAAACTCACTGTCACCTGCTGAAATCATCTTGATGGATGAAGTGCTTTCTCTGGCCTCACACTGCTCACATCAGGCTCACTGCTGCATATTAGCTCTGCAGCCAGGCTGCTTCCTCTCTTCTCAGCCCAACAGTCCTTGCCATACCTGCAAGTGCTAATTTGGGTATATTTTAATCACAATTTTCTGTAGGGGAGTGAAGCATCTAGACAGCCTCAGTCTGAAAGGGGGCCCACTTAGGGTGCAGTGCTGAATAAGTAATTTGATTAAATGTATGAAATCTGTGGATTCTTGATTAAACATATTAAACCTCAGTAACAGTGCAGTGCTGGAATTCTGCTTTGAGTATTTTTCCTGACATTTGAAGGAATCAAGTGATTGATTCATCTTAGGTTGTTTAATACGAGGGCAGTGTGATGTCTGATGCTGTCAAGTACCTTTGAAAGCTCTGTCATGGGATATTTACCTCTCTGGGGGATGAGAAGTGCAGGGGTCAGCTATGCTGAGAGCCAGGGTCAGGGCAGCTGGGTTGGGGCACCTGTCCAGCTGCTACCTGTCCTAGTTTAATCCTCAGCAAAATCTTTGCTTAAGTAACCAATTAGAGAATTAGAGGTCTTGGATCTTCTCGTGAGGTAGATCAGCACGAAGTGAAAGAACCATCTGTGCTGCTCAGCTGCTCAATTAAGCTAGAAAGCAAAACTTGGTTGGTATGAGAAAAAAAAATTTCAAAGATGAAGGTGATGTTGGAAGTTTCAGTGGAACAAGTTGCTTTGAAACCCCCCTGGTTAGCAATGCTGCTAGGATTTGGGTTCTATGCTTTGTGCAGAACAAATTGAAGATGTTTGCCAAGTTGTAACTTTCTGAGTGTGTTCTTCTGACATGAAGTTTCCCATGGTTACAGCATTAGGATGTTCAACTAAAGTGTATTTGCCTTACTGCCTATGCTTACCTTTTCAAATGCTCTAAAAAACCACTTTACAGTATTAATGAGTGGATTTACCTTTTGACCTTCAGAGTATTCCTTGCAGGACTGGAATAAAGGATTATTTTAAGTCCCTGACTGTTAGGGCTCTTGGAGAACAGATGCACTCTTACAGAGTTTACTGTAAGAGCTGCTGTTGCTGCTCTGTTGATCCTGCAGAGCAGCACTGCAGATTTAGTGCAGACTCAGAAAAAATTAAATGGTAATTCATTTCAATTTCATTTAATCCAAATTGATAAAATTAAAACACAAGTGTTTTGCAGTGGCTTTTACTGTTAGCAGTAGAAAAAGAAACCCTCTGAAGTCTGGATATTTTCTCTGCTTTCATTTTCCCTAAAATGCTGCCTATGTAAAGTATGAACAAGGTGTAAATGATTGTGAGATCTATTTTTGGTGTTCCTTGTGCGTTGGTGAAGGGCTGTGGAGGATGAATATTAATAGAGTGGATTTCTCCTCTGTGTTCTAGGCTATAACCCACTGTCTGGAGAAGGAGGTGGGACGTGCTCCTGGAGACCTGGCCGGCGAGGCCCGTCAGCAGGTGGATGAGGCTAACCTCCCTAGTGTCCTCTGGCACTAGCAGGCTTGATTTTACCCCTTGTCTAACTGCCTGCAGCTGGCCTGTCACAGGGACTGCTTTGGGGCTGGTTTAGTACACTCCTGCACGTAAAACAGGTTTTTGTTTGATTTACACTGTTTCCGAATTGTAACGCATTGGCCAATCGTACACCAGCAGAATGTCTGATCCCCTTAGAGAGGGTGAAGAGAGAAGCAATTTCAGTATAATCAGTTAATTTTCACTCTTCTCTAGAGAGGGACCGTAGTGTCCAACCAAGGTGAATCACCTGGGGTTGAAATCTGGGCTCTCAGGCAAATTTAGTTATCTGTGCTCACTTTCCCTCTTTACGATGAGGATATTTGCTGTCCTCAGACATGTTACCAGATTGACTGTGTTTGGTTGGAAGGTAACTTAGACAGGAAGGATATTATCATTGGCAGACACCTTGAATTTAGGCAGAGGGGCTCCCATAAAAAGCACTATGACATGGATTTGTACCAAAGGCCAGTTATTGCAGATGAGTCTCTGTGACAAGCCAGCTTGAATGATGTTTTCCTTATAAATGGTAAACAAACCAGTGAGGATTACTGATGTTAGACAGCAGACAGGGGTTCTTGCTATTCCTTTTTTTTTTTTTTTTACTTTTAATTGCAACTGCTTTGTAAAAACAAGACAATATTAATATTAAATATAATTGCAAACAAATCATAAATTAGTATTTACAATCTCGTGGTTTTCTACAGCGTCTTTTTATAGAAGGCATTTGTTCTAGTGCAATAAATGTGTATAAACCAAGGTGGGAAATGAAGTGACCCTGCTGCAGCTTGTGCAGCCTCCCTCCTTAGGCTGGTGTGTGCTGAGAGCTCTGGCCAGTGAAAGTGTCACACTGGCAAGTGAGGGGCTGCAAGGAATAAGTGTGTGATCTTCATCCTTCTGGTGTATATCCAGCACTGATGACAGAAAACAGATCTGGTCTTCATAACCAAACTTTCCAAGCATGCCATCCCCTTGATTTTCTCTCTAAGATGCAACAGACAAATAAAATCCAGGTTGTCTTTGGAAAAGAGTGTAATAATTCCTGTCTGCATAGGACAAGTGTGCTCATGTCCACTTGCTGTTACTGAGCTGGTCTGTGGGCACTGGGGTATGGAGCATTGGGGTATCTAAGTTCCTCAGAGCTTAGGGCTGCTTGAGCACTTCTTTCTGAATATTTACTCTTGGAATACTTGTGCTCATAAATAGATACAAGTGCCAACTTTGAATACACTCTTTATGTGCATATAGATATTTCTCTCAGCTAGAAATGCACCAGGAACGTGTTACTAGTGAGTTTTAAAGTTGGTAATGAAATCGAAAGGCCAAGAATCTTTTGTTTTAGACAGCAAAGTGTTTGGTCAAGTGTGTGTAGAAGGTGAAGTGAGGCTGTTGATGTTCTTAGGGAAATTGTTTTTCATTCCCTGGCTTCTGTCCATATTGGTAAACTTAAATTTCCGTTGTAACAGAGGCCAGTGTATGTAACTTTTAATCTTTAACCAGAAAAAAATAGAGGTGGGGAAGGATATTTTCAAGATCTGAAGTGTCTTCCTCAGGAAAGAAGACTAAGTTGGAATGCCTTAGGGAACATCTTCCCCTCGTGTTAGGGAAACAGGCAACAGCCTGAGGTGTTGTCTTCAGAAAAACAAGCACGGGAGGTTGTTGTCTTAAAGAGGCAGAAATCCTTGTGTTGATAAAATGGTCAGGGATAGGTTTATTTAATTCAGTAAAAACATTTGCAAAATAAATAAGCAGGTCTTAACTGAGCATATGGTAATCTTTCTCTGGGTCTCAAGACTTGCTTCTGGCTAGGACTAGAGATATGGCTTTTTGCCCAATTCTAAGATTTAATAAGACATATCCAGTGAGAATGAAATGATGTATGTATTTCTGGAAGCTTCAGCCTTATTTATCCATTTTTAATTTTTTTCTTTATTTTAATCCTCAAGTTCCTGAATTTTTCCAGGTCAGACACTTCTAAGCTATTGAACAGGTTGGGAGGATGAACCTCAGTTCATAAAACTTTTTTTTGGCTCACAGCCTGCACAAGATGGAAGGGTTTTTCCTCTGACTTCAAATGGAAAGCTCTCTGCTGACCACAAGCATTATGGAAAGGTGGTTGCTTGCTGCTTTATAGCTCAGGAGTGAAGCATGCAGAAAGCATTAGGTGAAAGTGAACTATTTAATGAATCCATTGTTCCTGCTTTGGTATGAATTCCCAAGAACCTGAATTATGAAAGATCATATTAAAAAGCCTTCAGGAGATTTTTTTTTCCCCCCCACTAGAGCAGTTATGCAAGAAGCCTCTTGCTTTACTCATGCAGATGTTCTGGAAATACCTCTCTCTGGAAGAAGCTGGGTAATAAACTATTTAACTGCTCTAAAATGATGTTTAACCACTGAAGAATGATCTGGTTTAGGTATTGAAAAATCCAAAAATCAAGGAAGCGTTCAGAGGCACAAAAAATGCCTGAAAATGTGAGTTGCTTGAGAAGTGCAAAGAGGTTTTTGTTGCTTTTTAGGTGATTTATATGCTAGAGGAGTACAGTTTTTTGTTTTCTTTAAATTGCAGATGAGATCTGTTTTGTGCATAGTTCTCTTAACTATTCATCAGGAGATACTGAGCACTGGAATTAAAACTGAACAAAACAGCCCCTGTTGTCAGACTCATAAAAATTATTTGGCTTTATTTATGCCTTTCAAAAACATTGTGAAATGAGGGAAAGATTTTAAAAGTGATATTGCATACTTGAGCGTTTAAAAAATTTGTTTCTTGTACTGGAAATTTTTAATAACAAACAGAAGAGGGAGTTGGGAGAGTGAGGGCAATGGGGGAATCTGTCAGCAGAGCTGTTCCCAGGTGTTCCAGAATTATCTGTGTCTCAATCAAAGATCAATGTGGGTGAAAATTATAATTGCACCTGTATCTGCAAGGAACTGCTGTCCTTGCAAAATCTGAGTGCAGATGTGAAATGCCAGTACTAACAAATCTCATCTGCTGTGTTTTTTGCAGTTCTGTACTATTTTGACTCAAAACTCAAGGAGCTGGGCTGTTCTGCAGTGGCTCTGTGCTCAGACTCTGCTGATAACTCAGCTCAGGTGTTTAGATGGGGTTTTTTTTGAAGGGGGGGAGGGTCTTCCCCTCCCTAGAAGATGACTTTGCATTCCAGAGCTCTGTGAAGGGGGATGGCATCCAGCCTGACAGTGTCCTGGACATTTTACCAGCAGCCCTGTTGTTACTGGCTGCATTTAAACCCCTCTAATGCTGTTCTTTCTGCCTCCTGCCGAAGCAGGCAGCTCCCTTTTTGAGCAGTTGGGTCCTTGCAAGCTTGGCTGCACATCAGCACGCATCTCTGCATCAGATCCACCTTCTGGAGGAATTTTGCCACCTTTTCAAGGATCAGTTTAGCCACAGGAGGGGCTTGGCATGTTTCTGTCTGTGCTATAGCTGAACAGTGAAACGATGTAATTTCCAGCTGTAAAAAAAGCTGGTCTAGACTTGGATGGGCTGAAGCCTTGGGTTTTTCTTTTTTTTTTTCCCTCCCTCCTTTGTGGAATGAAAGCTTGGCTTTTGGAACAGCTCTGCAACCACAAAGGAAAAGCATACGGCTGCTGGCTGGATGGTGTCCTGGCCCGGCTGCACCGTTGTAGCTGATTTTGTGAAAGCTTCCAAGCCAGCTGTTCCATGCCTGACACACACCCTGCCCATATTCCCAGCTCCAGAGCCAGCGACTTCAAAAACTTCCGTTGTTTTTTTATGAGAAACCAATGTCTTCAATGGAATAGATCCCCTCGGCTCAGCTTCGGTGGGGAAATAGGCATTTTTTGCTGCAGGTTTCTGTGGCAAGGCACTGGCAGGGAGGCAGGTGCTGTTCTTGTGTATTTATTGCTGTGATTTTGTTTTGAAGTGCACACCTGCTAAAAAGCACTTTCAGCACAGAGCAAGATTTCCACTGGTAAATTTACAATTTCACTGCTCCCTCTATGTCTGTTGTGGATTCTTTCTGTGTGGTGATTACCAAGCTGAGCTTCTGAGCTGGTTCTGTGGGTAACAGTCATGGAGGGAGGCAGGGAAAAGAACCTAGAAAATTTTCTTTAAAGAGAATGGAAGGGAAATGGATACTCTGAAATACCTGGCATTTAAGTCTAGTTCTAGTACTCTGAATGGGGAGTTACTGTTAGGTTGGCCTAAAAGATGCACTTTGGAAAAAAACCAAACCCGAGTTGTAAAGCTTTACTTTATCACATACTGTAGAGGGCAACACTCCCTGTGAATTCCATTTCCTGGGTAATGTAATTACCACTTTTTTAGCTGTTCTGCTTTTTAGGCTGTGACATCTCGATGTTTGTTTTTTAAATACACGTTCTGGGCTTTTCCAGTGCTTTGTTGACTCGAGTCTGGGGGCACCACGTTAAAAATGCACCATTTCCCTCGTCGGTGCAAAGCTCGAGTGCTTTGTTACACCCTGCAGTGGTGCTCCTGCCACCAGGCCGGTGAGACCTGGAGGTTGAGCTGGCACCTGAGGAGCAGGAGGGTTTTCCATGGCATTCCCACGTTTCCCGAGCCCTGAGTGCGGCTCCCGCTGCACTGCGGGGCCGGGCCGGGTGATGGCAATGTCGGGCTGGCTTTCGCAGCGAGCCAGCGAGGACAGTTCTCCTTCAGTCCCTCGAACGGGCACTTCTGAGTCACTCAGCTGAGGAAAGGTTGGGACTGGGCCGTGGCAGGACCAGAATAGGATGGGGAGGGGAAAAAAAGTGGGTGCTGGAGCTGAGAAAGGAGTTTCTGTATCATTTGGAAAGTGCAACGGTGCTGGAAATCCTGTGACAGCGACAAATGCTGCTGGTTGCCCAGTGAGATTTTTTCCACCGTGAGTCTGTTACATTGAATATATGAAGTATGCCCATTTTCCAGTGCCTGGGCAGTTTTTAAAGTATGAGTTTGAGTCCTGGAACATTCATAATTGAAAGTTTCTGCAGCATTTGGGAGTAGTTCTGTAACTATTCTTTAAAAGAATATATGTTGTAGAAGATATATCCTGCAAGTATTAGAGTGGGCTCATTAGAGATCAAAATCAGTGGGAAAAAGAAGTGGTTATAATGCAAGGTAGTCCCTCTTTCCTCTCAAGGGCAAAGTCTCCTATGTGGAAGAAACTTCTTTCATTTGTTATTCAGGTTCTTTATTCCAAAAGACATATATTGTGTATGCACACACACACACAGGCTCAGCTCAAGGACCTGGCTTTTTCATTGTTTAAAAATAGGATTACTGTTTTGTTAATCTGATTATGAATCTAAACCATGGGGGCCTGTCAAGTGGGCTCTCACCGGCTGGGCCGGGTGCTAATCTCACTGGAGGGAGTGGGATGGGAGCGTGGAGATGAGCACACAAGATATGCATCCTCTGCAGATTTTGGAGAGCCCTTGGAATACTTCCTCCAGCCATCCCATAAGGAATTGAAAACACACTGCATAAAAATGTGTTTATGTTTGTAGACTGTGTTATAGAAGAAAAATATCACGTCTTTGAATATATAGTAACCATGATATATAGTGACAGCTATTGAGACCAAGAGCTGTATTAGGGAGTGTGATTATGCAGTATGACCTTTCCCTGCCATCCAGATTAAAAATACACTCTAGGCAGGTAACAACATTATAATTCTACTGGAAGAACTAAGCCATGCTTTTCAAGTTTTCCCTAAATCTGTTTTTTTTTCCTTTTTTTCCAGCAGCTGCTCTATGCAAGAACAGGGAAGAGGGCAGAAGCAGTAGAAGGGGCATGTGCCTGCCTAGCACTTCAGATAAATGACATAAAGGGAGACACTTGGATGTGCTGTGGGTGTTATGTGAGCATTGCAGCATTCCCTCGTGCCACCCCCCATTCACAGCTAGACATCTCACCCTTACAGCCCGGGGTGTGATCTCATGTGGTGGCAGCAGTGTGAAGTCTGACCGTGCCTCCTCTCTGGGTCAAATGGCACCAGGCAACAGGAAAGCTCCCCTTCCTTCTCCTGCCCCTTCCCCAAGTGCTTTCTGCTCACCCCCTCCATAATTGCTCTGGAGGTGCAGTGAGGTGGGAACATGCCCAGGAGAGCTCTGGGCTGAGGAGATCTAACAGGGGAATGTGCTGCTCTGCTTCATCATTTCCATGTGTGCTGAAGTCACACGGAGTTCTCAGTTCTGATGACTAACTTCTTTTCTTTGTGGGAAGAAGCCAACTGACAGCTCGGCCCCAGCCCCAACCTTTCTCTTTTTTATTGCCTTTTAACCACGCTAGCTCTGCCTTTCCTGTAATTCATGGGCCACGGTGGCTTTCCCTTGAATCAGGAGATTTTTACAGCTGATTTGGAGCAGGCAGAGAGTAATCCCATTCCTGCTCATGGACTTGCCACATGTGCCTCTCTTGGAAAGGAGTGGCCTTGTGTATTTTTTGTAGCATGAACGTGTCTTGGTACTTCAGGACCTGATGATCAGGCGTCGAGGAGAGGAGAGAAGCAGAGTTTAATGAAGAAGATTTTGAAGGTGCAATAAAAGATAGACATGTGCAGAGTGGCACAGGCTGAGGATAACCCCACACTTGATGGAAAGGGATCAGTGCACTGGTAGTTAGAAATAATTGTGAAGCATTGCAAACCCTGGGAAGTAGAAAGGAATTACAGTGATGGGTGAGGAGGGGATGAAAAGGACAGTCCAGCTGGCCTTTGCCAAGCAATTGGTGCTCCTGCCCTTCCTGGCTTTACCTACTTCGTGTTTATTCCAGTTCAGACTTTTCTTCCTTTCTCTCTCTTTCACCATTTAGTTCTTCTCTTCCTCTTCACACAAATACATCTCTCTCAATACATCTGTATTCTGCCCATGGGCAATTGAAAGGAGGCCTCCTGCTCTTCTTTCCTATTCACTGTTTGTATTTCTTATCTAGTTGCTATTTGTATTCAATTTTATTGTTTTTGAATACCATAAATTGTGGTGGCACTTTCCTTATGTTATTTGTGCTCCTGGCATCACGAGTTCGTCTGTGCTGACCTCGGTATGAGGATTGCACCATCACAAGAGCAATAAATCCCCCACAAAAGCATTTTTTCACGACATATCATTGAGCTCATTAGATAATCAGATTGTGTCAATACCTGCTCAGTCCCAGAAGCAAGACAGTTACTTGTGATCATAAAAAATCTGTCATGGATGTCTCTCTTTGGCCTGTTACTGAAGGGTATTAATGTGGTGCGACATCCTCTTTTGCAATGGTTCTTGCTCAAGAGGTTGCTGCCGTTACACCGAGACTTTCTTCTTCCCAGCTCGTTGTGGATGACATCATGATATAAATAAAATTTAAAATGGAAAAGACTGGCAATTGGAAATGCCGAAGTGGGCAGGAAATGGAAGAAACCACAATGATAAGCAGGAGGTCAGTGGGAAACTTGATAAGTTTCTTCTGTTGAGACTGGAGGGTTTTCTTCCTGTAAAATGTGGGGGGTTGGTGGCTGCAGCATTTGAAGCTGAAGCGCTCTGTAGCTGAAATGCACTTGGATAGTCAGTGTGGACAAAGGAAAAAGAAATCTTCACTCAATACGGAAAAAGCCTTCACTCTGTTGAACAGTCACTATAGCCTGCGGATGGAAACAGACCGACCTATTTCTGGTTGGTTTAATTAGCAAGGTGGGAAGAAACAGAGTGCCTGTACCTTCGCTCCCTGGCACCACAGCTTGTGCTGCACAAATGCATCAGCGCCAGGCAAACAGAGCCGGAAGGCTGCTCCTCAATGCTTGGATCCCCTCGGTCTCTGTGTGTGCCATGGGGCAGAGGTGGAGCTTGGGCAGCAAGGACCCGACCTGGTGCCTATCCTGGATCTGTGTCTCAGTGTCTTCCCATCCTAGTCTGAAGGGCTGGGGTCCCAGTTCTGGCCCCTGAGCCAGGGTTCTGCCCTGGGGTCTTGGCACACGGTGCTGCGATGCCTGTCCTGGGGTTATGTCCAGAGTCTCAGTCCCTGTCCCCAAAGCTGTGTGTCCATATTCTCTTGGCCTCTTGCCCCTCTTGATCTGGGCAGCTGTGCTGAGGTTCTGGTGTCCCAGTTCCGAGGTCCCACTGTGGGATGCTGGGCCAGGTTCCCTGTCCCCTGTGTGGGATAACTGGTTAAGGTGCCGGTCCCTGTCATAGAACCACCGACCGGTTTGGGTAGAAAGGGCCCTTAACACTCATCTCATTCCAACCCCTGCCATGGGCAGGGACACCTTCCCACAGACCAGGCTGCTCCAAGCCCCGTCCAACCTGGCCTGGAACGCTGCCACAGAGGGGGCGGGACGTCCCGCAGTGCCGCTCTAGGGTGGTGCTTCGGGAGCTGGCTCTCGTCCCAGGGTCACGTCCCGGCTCTCGCTGCCCCCTCCCCACGGCCGTGTCCCGGAGCCCCGCGCGGGGCGGGGGCCGCACCGGGGGCTGGACGGCGGCGGCTCCG